>VZTO01023330.1:0-22305 GCA_013400615.1 Syrrhaptes paradoxus | reverse complement strand
CATCCCTTCCCATCCCTTCCCATCCCTTCCCATCCCTTCCCATCCCTTCCCATCCCTTCCCATCCCTTCCCATCCCTTCCCATCCCTTCCCATCCCTTCCCATCCCTTCCCATCCCTTCCCATCCCTTCCCATCCTCTACACAAGGAGCATCTCCAGGTTCTCCAAGCAACCTCCTGGGCTGGCGTGAGACCAGGGAGAGGATGGTGCTGGTGTGCGGACAGCTCGGCCCCATCACCCCTTTGCACCTTTGCTTTGCACACCCCCAAGATTTTGGGGTCGGTGCTCCCACAGCTTTGGGAGCATCTGCTCTGCAAAACCCTACGGTGGAAGAGTTGAGCTCATCAGACCCTGTTTCTCCCCATCTTTGGGGTTTGGTGGTTTTTTTGGGGGTTTTTTTATGGCTTTGAGTTTGGATGTAGCGCTCAGCGATGGTTTTTCGCTTTGCTTTCCCGGGGCAGGGAAACCCCACGTGCTGCCGGAGCGGTGCGGGCGCTCGCTGCATGGGCTGACTTGTTGGGGTTCGCCGTGGGCAAACACCGGGGCCCTCCTCGGGGATGAGAAACAACCCTCCTGCAGCAAAGGAACCTGCTTTGAGCATCCACCCATCACCCCATCCCCTGGGCCACGCAGCCCCCCGCCGCCCTGCCCAGCAGCATCCCCCAAAACCCCGTTCGTGGCCGTCTCGCATCAGGCACCAAAACAAAGGTTTTATTTCAAGCTCTTGGCCTTAAGCTGTCTGCCCGCAGATCTTGTGCGTAAAAGGGAGATGAAATCCTTCCCTCTCGGGGGGATGAAGCGCGAGCGGGTGTGCGGGTGCTTGCCAAGGGCGGTTCGGCCGGAGGGGTTGTACAAATTCCCCGCGCGAAGCAGCAGCAGGAGCTGGCGTAATAAAGCCGGAGCCTGCCGAGGTGGAAATCGAATCTCACGGCAGCTCCTTCCATCGGGGTTGTGCCTCCCGTGCGCTGTCTGAATGGGGTCCGACGGAACAAAAAAATCATCTGTGATTAAAGATGGAGAGTAATTACATAATGGGTATGCACCAGATGATGCCCAGACAAGCTCCCTCCTGGGATTTCCCAACTTTCGGAGTGTTTAACTTTGGAGTCATCCTCAAGTGCTTCTACCATGGTGGGGGGGGGAGTAATTATTGATATTACGGCAGCACCCGGTGCGATTGCGCAAGACTCGGCAGCGGCACCGCGGCAGAAAAGAATAAAAAAAATAAGAGAGAAAATAATAAAAGAGAGAAAAGCCACTTTTTGGGTCTATTGCAGGGTAGCCGGGGACGTGCGCTTGCTCCGTGGCCGGCTGGTGGTGAAGAGGCAATGTCAAGACGTTCTTGATGGCGGGCCAGTTATTAATCCATGTATTTTAGCAAAAAAAACCCCATTTTATTTCTTAAGGTTTGTGTAAGCGATGGAAGTGCCGAGCACTGGGGGTGGGGGGAGCTTGTCTGGGATTAAACTCTCCTGAAAGCCAAGCACGCCAAGCTCGCGAGCCCGGGGAGAGCTTAATTAAAGTCGAAGGAGAAGCATTTCCAAGAAAATAATACTGGGTATTTAAACGGGATATTTTTGTTCTGGTCCCAGAATGTCTCCTTTCTCCTCTTCGGTGTCAGCTTTAATAAAACAAAATGAGATCTCCAAGAAAAACAAATTGGAGCTCTTTAAAAGGCGCTGCGGAGATAAAAATCAGAAACACTGTTGCTGGTAACACCTTTGGGTTATTAAAACGGAAAGAATGCTAACGATGCGATTTGCATCGGCCTTTCTTGTGGCTGCGTCCCGGCAGGAGCCCGCTCGCCCTGGGAGGGAGGCGCGGGTACGGCGTGGCCCCAGCGCCCCTCACCGTGGCCTCTGGGCTGGGGCGCGGGGTACGGGCGGCTTCGCCGTGCGGGGTGGATTTGGGAAAGGGTCACGCGTGGGGGATTTTGCAGGGCTTTGTTCTGCTTTCCCAAGGCTGCCAAATAGCTCTGTGCCGAAAGCTGGCGGGGTCGGGCGCGGCGCTGAGGTCAAATAGTAAAGGACTTGGAAAAATGGTGAGAATCGGGATTCAGGGGCCACCAAACTTAAACAAATTAAATCAGGGCTGGTCGTGTTGGAAAGGATGCTGTAGCCCATCAGAGTTCGTCCAGAGGCAATGAATGTGTGGGTGAAAATACCAAACCGGACTTGCTATGGCCCCAGAGCTGCTGAGTGAGGCTTTGCTCGGTGCGGAGATGCCGGGCTGGGAAATTGGGGTCCTCTCCTCTCAAACCAGTGTCCTGAGCCGGCTGGTACGGCTGGGTGTGCCGAGCCCTGGGCTGAAGGGCTGCTCGCCAAGCACCCCGGCTGCGTGGCCATGGGTCGCTCCCCGGGATGCTGAAGCAGGGATGTGGGGAGGGCTGGGGAGCAGCTGGGGACATGGCACTTCGGTCCCTCGACCGTCTGCTTCTACCCTCCCGTAGGAAGAGTGGATTCAAAGCCACCCTTTGTTTTTTTTTGTTTGTTTGGGTTTTTTTTGGGTTTTTTTTTGCCTTGTGCATCCATCCAGAGCTGACCCCCTCCTGGTCGGAAGCTGGCGGAGGCCATCGACACCTTCCTCGGGTACCGCTCGTGGTCTGTGGGGATGGAACACGGAGGCGATGCTGCTGGCCTGGGGTCGGGGCGAGGAAGCCCAGCCCTGGGGTCCTGTCTGTCCTCCGAGCAGGAGGATGCTTTTGAACAGGGTGGCTTTAAAATACCCAGCGTGATGCCGTCCATCCCATAATCCTCACCCACCCACGAGGGTGCAGAGGCCAGCTCCTGCCTTGGTGCCACACGTGGCTCCATCAGATAAGGCAATTAAAACTTTATCACTTAATTGCACGGTGTAATAATGGGAGAATGTTATCGAGATAGGACGTTGCCAAGGAGCAAATATTGGTGGTGTTGGGCTTTTGGGAGGGTTTCTTCTTTTTTTTTTCCTTTTTTTTTTCTTTTTTTTAAAAAAAAAACTCAGTGGAGCCTTGGAGGTGTGAGGTCTTTGCGGGGTTCCGCCTGCCCGTACCCCACCGCGGGGAAATTCAGCATCAAATCAAAGCTGTGCCAACTGCTGGGATGCCGGGAAAGCTCGCGTGCAGTCAGTGAGAAACCAACCGGGGAGGAGAAAGGGTGAGGACTGCCGGGATGGTGTTGACCGCTTTCTGGATGGTTTTTCCCTTACACCTTGGGAATGTGGTTTCCATCCCATGCAGGATGCGGGGTGGATGCTTGCTGCTGCATGTGATGCCCGGGTACCCCGATGCCCTAGGGAGGGAGAGCCGGGTCTGCATCCCAAAGCCCTTGCACGAGGATTTTCCGCTCTTGGTGTCGCGAGTGAAATGCTTGACTGGTGCCCCAGTGCTGGGATGGGCAAAGGACAATTTCTTATTTGGCATTTTTTCCCCAGCCTGCTGGGGCTGGTGTGGGAAAGGCCAGCGGGGCATCGGTGCCGATACCCAGAGCTTGGCCATGACCCACAGGGTCCCGGTTTTCCACTGTCCCCATGTCCCCTGTGGCCGTCAAGGTGGCTGTGTGCTCCCAGCATCGGGATTTGGGGCATTTCTCTGCCCAGATTGGCCCGGCCGGGGATTTTCTGCCTTGAAAATGGGGATTTTCAAGACCCATCTTGGTGCAGGGTGGGTTTCTTCCCAAGAACTGGAGTTTTGCCGCTGTCTGCAGGGTGGGGTGATAAAATCTCAAGGTTTTATCAAGGGATGGTGTCCCAGGCTTTTAGCTGGGAGAACCTGGTCCTTGGGATCTGCATGTTGGGAGAGGGGCTTTATTAAGGGAAATTCATATCAAATCCGGTGTCTTGCCCAAAGCTAATAAATCGTGCTGGATTTTCTTTTTTTAATTTTTTTTTTTGCTTTGAAGCTGTTAAACTCTGCCCTGCTTCAGTTCATCAACCAAGTGGAGGTACTTCAGGTCCTGGTTTGACCTCTGTGCCTGGCTGTTAACCCTCGCGGGCCCATCCTAAACTACCTCCGGAGATAAGATTAGCCGCAATCTGGATTTTGACGATTGTTTCCCTCTTTTGGGATAACATCCCCCTGACCCCAGGTTTCCCACATGGCTTTTCTGCTCAGTGAAGATGGTTGCTTAAATTTTTATTATGGGATGAAGAGGGAAGGAGGGGAAAAAAAAAAAAAAAAGAAAAAGCTGTTGGGAAGATGATGCCAGGCAGAAAAGGAATGTCTTTGGGGCTTTTAATGTTTCCTCTGCTTCCGAAGCAGGAAGAAGCTCTTGCAAAATGTCAGGCATTGCTGGGTGATGTTGCGGGCAAAGCTCGGGCTTTATCTGAGCATTTGAATCAGGGAAAATGATGGAAGAGCTGAAAAATCAGGATGCCAGGGCCGGTGTGCAAGCGGCAGGTTGTTGGCTGGGTTCCCCATTAGTCAGGGCTGGTGACGAGTCGATCTCCTTTTCCATTTTCCTGCGAGTGAATCAGTTTTGGCTCAGCCCGATGGTCAGACTGGTTAAGCGAGAAGCAGCTGATATTGTCTCATTAGCAATCGAGACAGGAGCGAGCCTCTCCCCGGCTTTACAAACACCCTGTGATCCCCAGCCCGCCCGCAGCCGTCGCCTCGGTGCCCGGTGGGACCGGCAGCAGCGTGGGACCCCCCAAGCCCTGGCTGGGGGGGGGTTCGGCTTCTCCATCACCCCATCCCCTTCCACCTCCGCGCTCTTCCCAGCTCCTCGTGGCCAGGTCCAACCAAGCAGCGGATGCAAAGTGCATCCCGTGGCTTTTGCTGTCCTTGCTCAGTGCCTCAGCACAGATTTTTTTTGGGGGGGAGGAATTTCAGCTCCAGGTGTGTGCGGGTGCTGCAGCTGGGGAGCACGGCTGGGCTGCCTCTGTCCCCCGCAGCCCCAGTTCAGAATTGCTCCTCGGCCAGAAGAAAGGGTTTGATGCTTTGCTGCAACGTCGGGTGTAGCAGTTGGGATTTGGGAGCTCCTGCTACCTGGGGAAAGGGGTAGGGGTCTCTGCTCAGCCCCGTGGTGCACGTTTACCCTCATCTCCCCGCTTTTGCTGTCATTGCTGGCACCGGCACGCGCATCCGGCCCCCCTGCTCCATCCTTCCCATCCACCAGCTCAAGAACCCCATGTTGGGGTCATGGTGGGGGCTGAGCCCTTCCTGAGACCACCCCAGTGCAGACATGGAGCGGCTGCTGGGTTGGGGTCCTCTGGTGCTGGGGTGAGCAGCAGGATTAGATCCACCCCACGCTCACGGCTTTGCATCCCGGGGCCCCTCACATCCCTCCTTACCCCCAGACCCTGGGGGGGGGGGTTTCGGCTCTACACCACTGGAGCCACTTGGCCCCTCTTTTTCCCTTTGGCCCCGGTGTGGATGGGTTTCACAGGAGAAACTGGAGCTCAGGAGCGTGAAAACAACCCGGCGTGTGTTACCTACAGCGATCCCACGCCTGGCATCCACGGAAAAAGGGTAAATTTGCTTCCTGCCCCTACCCCAAACCGCACCATTTCCATGGGGAGGAAGAGGAGGCTCCCTGGCCTCGGAGGGAGGATGTACAGCTTTTAAACCTGAATAGCAGGAGGTCCCAAACTTCCCCAGTAACTGATGGAAACCTTCATTAACCTGCCCTGTTATTTATTCCGATTTCAAAGCCCTTGATGCAGCAAAAAAGCGGAGGCATTTCTCCGGGGAAGCGCATTAATGTTTCACCGGAGCTTTGAAGCACTTTGCTGCCGAGGCACTTTCAATGGTCCCGGCTGTCCCCAGTTCCCCTCGCTCGCGGGAAACATTTTGCCGCCCCTGGGAAGCCACATGGTGTGGGCTAAAGCCCTCGGGGGGTTGGTTTTTTAATATATATGTATATGTGTGTGTAGACGTGGATGCACACAGGCAGATATATGCACATATATGTATGTGTGTGTGTATATGAATTATGGATCCCCGTTCAAGGTGCTGGGCTCTGGAGATGCTAATGGGAAGCGTGGGGCTGGGTACCATCTCGTGCAGGAAACCCCGACTGCGGGGCGGCTGCTGAAACCACCCGGCGTCTGAAAAACTTTCAAATGAGAGCAGGTCAGCCAAAAGTAACAGCCCATTGGCATAGGGGTAAAACCTGTTCCTTGTTGGGGGGGGGAAAAAAAAGAAATTGAATAAAATAAAATATTGCTGCTGTTCAGTTTCCTTTAGCTATCGGATTTGCTTAATTACGGCATGGTCTTATTTTTCTGAGATATCCAGGTGTTCTCAAATGCGTGCTTTCATGTAAGGGAACTCCAAGAGATTAAAATCACAGGGATATTTTACCCCTTTTCTGGCCCCTGGGTGTTTGGTTTAACGATGAGATGCAAGTCTTGTGTTGTTTGGGGATTTTTTTCCCCATCTATAGGCTTCTGGAGCACTATCCAGAGGCGTTAGTGTCTCTGTGTGGGGAAACTCTCCGGCACCGGAGGTGGAAATAATTTTCTGGTGGCCACTGGGAGAGCCCAGATCTCCCATTTTGCTGCACGGACACAGCTGGGACAGCTCAGGATGGGCTCGAGGGCTCTGCTCAACCAGCTTGCAAACAGCTTTTCTTCATTTCTTTTGATTTCTGAAGATACTTGCTCCATGGAGGAGAGGAGTCCCAATGGATCAGTCCTCACCTGGTGTCATCCCCGGTGCCTGGGGAGGGTTGGGGCTGAGCGTGGTGATGGGAGAGCCCCGATGGAAGAGGCCATTCAGGGAGGTGTTATCTCCTTTGTGAACGAAGCTCGGGGGCAAAACAACTTAAAAGTGGAGTGGAGAGGGACCTCCCTTCCCAAAGCGCCCGCAGCAGCTGCTGCTGCCTCCTCCTAGATTTTCCCTTTCATATTTCTAACCCCGTAGAGAAGCTGGTGTTGGGCGGACTTTGTCTTCGGGGAAATTGGGGCCTTGTTGGGTGTAAGCAAATAAGTCACATAACTGAAATATTTTGATAATATTTGGGCGGGTGGCTCTGCTTGGGTGCTGTGGAGGAGGCATCGCTCTGTTTGGGGGTGCTAGCCCCAGGGGGGCTCAGGCTGAGGTTGCCACAGCATTTTTTTCCCCCCACAGAGTCTGGGGGGTCCATGGGGTGGTTATGGGCTGGGGGTGACTCGAGGGAAGGATGCTGGGGCAGAGCCAGCAGCACCGGCGGTTCATTTTGAAGCTGAAAGAGGGGAGATTGAGATGAGATATTGGGAAGAAATGTTTTCCTGTGTGCGGCTGGTGAGGCAGTGGCCCAGGTTGCCCAGAGAAGCTGTGGATGCCCCATCCCTGGAGAGGTTCAAGGTCAGGATGGATGAGGCTTTGGGCAACCTGGGCTGGTGGGAGGTGTCCCTGCCCATGGCAGGGGGTGGTACTGGGTGGGCTTTTGAGGTCCCTTCCAACCCAAACCATTGTGTGATTCTATGTGGGTGCCACTGGGAGGAATGTGAGGGATGCTTTCTTCCATCCTCGCTCATCCTTGGGGTGCCCCAGCCTTGGCCAATGGGTGTTTGGGAGATTTGGCTGTTCCTATGCCATCCTCATCCCCATCCTGTGGGAGGAAGGTGGCCAGCACATCCCTGCTGTGCTCCCCGCAGCACATGCCCAGCCAGGTCCAGGGTACCCCAACACGGGGCTGATGGTGATGCAGCTGTTGGGGGTGGCAGAAGCCGTCCCTCCCTATGGGGTTTCCATGGGTTGGGTGTTTTTTTGGGGAGGTGCCTTTCCAGACTGTCGGGGTGCAATGTGTTGCACTCCATTGCGCTGGAGGGAAGGGGTGAGGGACAAGTAATTATTGATCAGTCCCCAGGAGGGATCTTGGGGTCCACGCTGAGCACCACATGCTGGGAAAGAGTTGGGTCAACTGGGAGATGTGGAGGAGAGGAAAGGGGAAAGGTGCAATGCTGAAGGCCAGGCTGGGCTTGTTCCTGCTAGAGGAGGGAAGGTGCATCGCTGCCTTCAGCTCCCTAAAAAGTTGCAAAAAAAGGTAATAAGCTGTTCTCTCTGTCCGGTGAGGGACAGGGAGCAAAGCCGTGCTTTGAAATTTTGCAGCCAGGAAAGCGTTGGTCGGGAGAATTGCAAGACGGACCAGCCTTTGTCTAGGGGAAGGTTGGAGATCCCCATCACCGGAGGGTTTGGAGAAAGGGCTGGGCTGGGAGAGGACCATAGATGTCCTGCAACGGCCCCTAATTGTCTGAAAAATGGTGATTTAAGTGCCTGGGCCACCCATGGCTGGCCAGGGCTGGGCAGAGGAGCTGTGGCCAGGCTTGGTCTCAAGCGCTGTGACTCTCCCCGTAATGGCCAGAGCTGGCAAAGGGCTGGAAGTATTTTTCTTCCTGAGTATCCCTTAATTAACTGAAAGGGAAGGCTGTCAAGTACCCAACCTGGAGGGGAAAAAAGATCTTGGTGAGCCTGTGACCAGCCCAGCATTTCGCCTCCATTTATTCTCCCCGGCCTCTTTGTTTTTCCTTTGAAAAAAAGGGTGTTATTCTCTTTCACTCCATTTAACTGCTATTTATTTGCTGGTAAGTGGAAGGAATTCAGCTGGGATCAGCCTGACTCCTGCCAGCAACTGGAGTTGAAAAGTTTCCATGGGGGAGATGTAAGAGCAGAGCAGGGGGGTTGTTTTCCACCCGCCGCCGGGTCCTCGCTCGGCGGGTCCCTGCGTCACGACCAGCCAAGCTGGGTGGGTTTAATTCTGCTTTTTGACTCGGATGTTGACAAGCATCTTGGGAATTGCAATGGGAGAAACACGGACCCGGCCTGGAGGGTTTCTTCTCGCCGTTAATGGGAAACAGAAGATGGCTCGGGAGAAATTTGGCAAAGAAGAAAACTTTTCTGTCTCTTCCAGCTTGGAAAAAAGCATCGTTTCTCACCCCAGCCTCCCTGCAGAAGGCAAAGGGCTCCCAAGCGCAGCCCAGCCCGGGTTTGCTGGCAGAGGGGAAGAGGAGACAAAGTGCCCGGGGATTTCACAAGGGATGGAGCCGCCTTGGGCCACCAGCCGCGTTTCGGGAGGGGTGGTACCCAACCTGCCTCCCGTTGGGGGCCAGGAGCTGCCCTGTCTTCTCCATGAGGCATCAAGGGGTTGGGATGTCCCAGGTGCTTTCACTGCAGAGGCGTGTTGGGGATTTTTGGGGTCCTGGAGCTGTGTCTTGGGTATAACCGTGGTGAGGCAGTGGCCCAGGGTGCCCAGAGAAGCTGTGGATGCCCCATCCCTGGAGGGGTTCAAGGCCAGGCTGGATGAGGCTTTGGGCAACCTGGGCTGGGGGGAGGTGTTCCTGCCCAGGGCAGGGGGTGGAACTGGATGATCTTGAAGGTCCCTTCCAACCCAAACCACTCGGTGATTCTATGACAACGTTGCCGTGTAGATGGAGATGGGATGCTGGCAGCGGTGGTGGGTTTGCGCTGGGCGTAGGCATCTGTAGGGATGCACGTGGCCGGGAGATGAACCACGAACGTTGGTGTAAAGGGCTGTGTTGGCGTTGCCCCTGCTGTGCCATCAGTCCTGACCCATGGCTTCTGTGTCCCAGCAGCATATCACAAAGCTGGCCGAGCTGCTCCGAGCCATGGGAATGATAGAACAGNATCTTGAAGGTCCCTTCCAACCCAAACCATCCTGTGATTCTATGACAACGTTGCCGTGTAGATGGAGATGGGATGCTGGCAGCGGTGGTGGGTTTGCGCTGGGCGTAGGCATCTGTAGGGATGCACGTGGCCGGGAGATGAACCACGAACGTTGGTGTAAAGGGCTGTGTTGGCGTTGCCCCTGCTGTGCCATCAGTCCTGACCCATGGCTTCTGTGTCCCAGCAGCATATCACAAAGCTGGCCGAGCTGCTCCGAGCCATGATAAAACACCACATGCCTGGGACAGCAGGGCACAAGTCCTGAGCTGTCCCCAAGCAAGCATTTGCACGCTGTATGGGTGATGGGAGGAGTTAATCATAGTCAAAGCCCAGTGGAGTTTGGTCAGGTCATGGCTTTTCCAAAGGCTTAACATTTCGGACGTGCGGCAGACAGCGTCCGGGGCCACAGCTGACCCCCACTGTCCCGCCAGAGTTAATTATTGTCATCGGCTCCAGGACCTGCCTGGCTTCAGCAGCGGGAACCGTTTCCCCAAAAACACAGGGCGAGGAGCCAGCACGTGGGAGGAAGTGCCAACCTGCCAGTGGGCATGGGGCTGGGGAGAGCCAGGCCTCCTAACCCTGACCCTGACCCAAACCCGAATCCTGACCCTGACCTTGACCCTCAACCCAACCTTAATCCTGACTCTGACCTTGACCCTGAACCAGATCCAAACCTAGCCCTGACCTAGATCCTAACCCAAACCCTAACCCTGGCCCAGACCCTAACCCAAACCCTAATCCTGACCCCAACCCTGACCTTGACCCTGAACCAAACCCAAATCCTAATCCTGACCTTGACCCAAAACCAAATCCTAACCCTGACCCAGACCCTGGCAAAACCTGGAGAAGGCTCTCGGGATCCTCCTGCTCTCCCTGCTCGCCTCGATGGGCTCTGGGCTTGTGGCTAGATGGGGGGGAAGGACCTGGTCCGCTTTGGTCACCCAGTCCCAACTGGGAGGTCCCTGGGGGCTGCTGGTCCAGCCCTGGGCTGCTACGCTAGGAGATGGGGCCACTGCATGCCAGGAGCATGTCCTTCGGGTGGGTGCCTGCATGTTGTGGGGGGACATCAGAGGGGCATCACAGCTGGGAAGAAAAATTATATTTAAAAAAAAAAAAAAAAAAAAAAGGAAAGATGGAAAAAATCAGGAGGAAAAAGCCTCCTGGGTCTGGCAGGGTGTGTTTGGGGGAGCACTGGGAGCCATGGGGACCACCGGACCCCTGGCTGGTGCCTGCGCTGCTGTTCTTGCTGCTGGTGTTCCTGACGATGGAAATTTTTTTTTTAATATATATATATATCTAAAATACTTTCTTCTCCCTGTGGGTGTGTTTTGAAAAGGGGCTTGGGAACAATGAGGATTAACAAGCAGATAGAGAATTAAATGCAGGGTTGGAGTCTTCAAATGTGTGCACATTGCAGAGCGCGTCTTTGTGCCAAGATAAACTCCGTCAGGAATAAACATCGTTTTACATGAAAGGCTAATTACAGATTGGCGCTCCGCGGGTGGGAGGAGGGAATTTTCACCAATTAAAATGGAACTTTCCTGGTTCTCATCAAATTGCTGGATTAAAAAGGCAGCCAGGGGCTGGTGAGGTGTTTGACAGCGCAGTTCAAGGAGGGGTTGCTTGACCCCGGGATGTGTTGGTTTGTTGGGTTTTTTTTTTCCCCCGGTACTAAAGAGGCTCTGCCAGTTCATTCGGGCGGGAGCTGGGTGGGGGCACTGGTTTTCCCCAACCAAAGTTGAACACCAAGAGCTTCCCTCTGGGTGTGCAACCCTGGGCTCTCCCCAGGGGAGATGGGACATGGCCAAACTTGGTCCAACCCAACATCTCTTGGAGTCACCCAACATCAGCAGAGATTGGAATAAAAAGATTCCCAGTCTCCTCCAGGGTGTAGGTCATGGTAAGACGTCCGGATGGGTCATGGTGGATGAAGTTGTTGTGACCGTAACTCCTTTTGGTTGGGTAACTTTAGCGCGTGGTAGGTGAATCATCTCTCAGAAATTATAAGCCAGAAGGCAATGGGGAGAAGAAAAACCTTCCCGGTCTGCTGAGGGGAGTGCTGGGGAGAAAAAAAATCCAGCCTGGGCACATGGTGGGTTTCAGCTGCAGAGCACATGCTGCCTTGTTGGTTTTGGATGGATTTCACAAGAATTTGCATTTCTGGACTGGCTCTGGAGCCTCCGAGGCCGAGCTGGGCTGCAGACGGGGAGGATGTGATGGGGCTCAGACAGGAGCTCAGATGCCATTTTGCTCTAACCGGGGTTGAATTTTATGGTTTTGGAATGAAACAATGCAAAATGTGGCCTGGGCTGAGTTTCTCGGGAGATGTTCAGCTCACGAACCTCAGGCAAACACTCCGCGCCTGCCGCTTGCCAAGCGAAACCACAGATTTGTCTCCGTCTCTGCTTAACGTGGCCGCAGGACAGCTAACATTGGGACTTTTCTCTCCCATAAGCTGCTATCTGTCACTTAGTGGTTACAGGAGGTGGTCTGGGCCATCGTCTTTTCAATGTCCCCTGTGCCCTTGAGAGCGAGGGAAGGCAGAGGGACTCGATCCGGAGAGGTGCAGTGGTTTTTTTTAAAGCAAAGTACATTCCCAACCTGCTCTGCTCTTGTGCCCTGTGCTCCTGAACCAGTTAAAATTTGATTTTTTTTAAAAGTCTCCTATGGCAAAGACCAGGTGGATGCTCGCTGGGTCCAGTCCCTGAGTTGTTCCATTATCCACGGTCATGGGACCATGCTGCGCTGACGGTAGTTTCCACTTCTCCTACGACATCCGCGTTTTTCCGTATTCTTTCTTAATACCGCCACAAACGAGACACTGAAAGGCTCTTTAGTCAGACCGAACCTTGAATAATTCCTCTGAATAATTCCATTTATTCCAATTTTCATGCTGTTATGGAATTGTTTTCCGAGGAAGGGAGCGGGGAGAAGTCAGCCAAACCTAATAAAGGAGGACTTTGTTCTGAAGCTTGAGGGTATGGTACCAAGCAGGGCTTGCTATACAATTAATGAGTTTATCTGGCTTTTAGCTGCACGTGATGCACGGTGGCTGCCACCGCACCGCCCCACCACCACCTCCCGGCCAGAGGAGCCCGGCTGCTCCCCAGCTTCATAGAATTATAGAATGGTAGGGTTGGAAGGGACCAGAAAATGTTTTGGGTTGGAGAGGTTCATGGAATGGTTTGGGTTGGAAGGGACCTTAAAGATGGTCCAGTCCCACCCCCTGCCATGGGCAGGGACACCTCCCACCAGCCCAGGTTGCTCAGAGCCTCATCCAGCCTGGCCTCGAACATCCTGGTCTTTGCTTTGCTGCTTCCCAGCTCCGGTTTGCTCCTCTTTAGCTTAGTTTCCCTTCCTGCTGTGCATGGTGGTGGCCTCCTCAGATGTGACTTTACGTCTGCCTTTATTTAAGCCTTGACCATCCCTCCCCGGGATGTTCTCAGTCCACGGCGGGTGTTGAGTGCGTGGGGCCGAGCCGTTGGGAGCGTCTCAGGCTTTGAGCGAGCAAGAGGATGACGCACATTGCTTTTTCAGGGCACAAGATAAAACAGCTGCTTCGTTTTCAGCGCAGATGTGCTTGCGGGCGGCATGCGTTAGCTCCGCAGAGGGGGGTTGCAGCCATCCTCTTCTTGGCAGGGTCTGCATGGGCAGGGCCACCAGGTTGCTGGGGCTCCCAGGCCACCCAAAAGGTGGGGCTGGGAAGGGCTTTGAAGATGTGTGATGAGGTTTGTCATCCCAGCGGAGCTTCCCTGTCCCCAGAAAGCACAAATCAAGAAATTATGTATTTTTTGGAGGAGCGATGGGGAGTCGGAGGCAAGTTACCTTTGGCTGCCCCATCTCTCCTCTGAGAAATGCCAAGTGCCGGGGGAAGGTGACCCTCCACAGCCCATCCCCATCCCCTCCGGCAGCCGCCCTGCCCTGAGCGGGAGAAGCCGCGGGAAGCGAGGGAAGACACTTCCTCCGGTGCTGGATCTGAGGTCACCTCCTGGCCCTTGATCCCTCCAGCCCAAGGAATTTGGGTCAGCGGGGAGGCACAGCTGAGAGCGACGTCCCTTCCTTCTCTCTCCCTGGAGATTCATGTGTAAAGGAACAAATAGGCTCGGCCACTACGCAGTACGGCTTTTTAATGATTTTTTTTTGGAACAATGAGCTAAATACCGACACGGTTTGGATCTGTGTCTCGGGGCGGTAGATGTTTTCCTCTGTTGTTTCTCACCTTGCTCTGCTCCTCCATGCCCAGAAATCTTTTTCTGCTCGGGAAAATACCAGCAAGGAAGGAGCTTTTCATCCTTTTGGGGTGGCCTTGCTGGCCACCAGATTAGCTTTCTTTCCAGCATGTGGGACCCACCTGGCCCGACCCCGGGGGCTGTGTCTGCCTCTTGCTGCTGTGAACACACAGACCTGGTCCTCACAGCCCTCCCTTGGCATCGCCAGCCCCATTGCAGGTCCTGACCCCCATGTGTCAGCCCCTTCTCTGCTGCAGGGTCCCCAGCAGTTGTGTCACCTACTGCCAGGAGGACATGGTGGCCAAAGCATGCCTGGTCCCAGAGCTCCTCCATTGTGGGCATGGCTTAATGATGTACACAGCTGGTGGGCAAATGGGTCACCTCCCCGGTTTTCACTCCATCTCAAGCCTGGAGGAGGACAGCTCAGCTTGGCCATGTCACCCACATTTCCATTGCATCTCTGTTCCCCTTGGAGATCTTCAACCACTGTCCGTGTTGGAGGACACGTTGCTTTGGACCCACCACGGGCCAACAGTTTGGTTGTCCTTGCTAAGTCAAGGTGGGAAGGAGCAATTTGTGGAGCTCTACCCTGTGGGAGGGCTGCTGGTGGGATGCTCTCCTTGGTCAAACTCTCTGCTCCAGCAAAAGGGCACCAGCACCTATTCTTTAACTAAAAAAAAAAAAAAAAAAAAAGGGGATTTCTGAAGTGTTTGGTGTTTCTGTGAAGGCATCCCTTGGAGAGGGGGTTTCTCAGCCATCACCAGCCGGATCCCCCCCCATACCACCCAGCTAGGCAGCTCCAAAACCAGCCCCTGCAGCTGCCGCTCCAGGAGCTGGTTGGACTCATGGCACCTTGAGATTCCATCAAGTCTTAACCCGCCTCCTTGTCCAAGTTATGAGCAGCTCTTGAGCTCCTTCCAGCTCTGTCCTCAGCTGGATTCGGTCCATCGTTTCTTTTAGGATCTGCTTAATCACACCGCACCGCTGATAAGGCTTCGTGCCTCTTGTAAGGGCTTGTCTTTGTGTGTTTCGATATCTCGCCCGGGTTATCAGCCACAGAGGGTTGCGAGGTGTGGCTGGGCGAGGAATTAACCATCTCATCCAAACCCTGTGGAAAGCAGAAGCAAAGANGGAAGGCTGAGGCAAAGTTTTCCCCCTCTTTTTTTTTTTTTTCTTTTTTTTTTTTTTTTCTCCTCTCTCCTGTGCACTTTAAGTCAAGTCGTAACTTCTCCAGCATTGGAGGAGCAGCCGAAGCGAAGCCCTGGCTCCGGCTGGTTGAGCTCCAGCTGGTTTCCACCGGAGGAATGGCTGCTTCTGCCCTTCACCTCCGGGGAAGTCCAGGAGAAACCTCAACCCTGCGTTACACAAATGGCCAAAAATAAACCCTTCGTCCCCTGGAGAAGATCCAGGGTCTCTCTGCGTGTCCAGAGGGGCAAGTTTGAGGCTATACATCCCCTGAATCCCAATTTTTCCCCAACTCATGTTTTTCTGCCACGGCTTTCCTCCAGCTGTGCCTGACCCAGGTGAAGGGAGATCACCACCATCGCGCTGGGGATAAAAAGGGGGTAAATTGTGCAACCCCCTTTCTGGGGGGGCTGTTTCAGTGGGAATCATGCTGGGACCGTGGTGGCTTTCTCCTGCCCCCAGATTTTGCCGAGGTTTCCTTCCAGCGCTGGAGCTCGCCCAGCCCTCCCGGCTTCCCAGGGCTTCGCTGGGAAGCGTTGGGAAGACAAAACCCCGCTCTGGAAGTGAGGCTTATTATTCTTACTAATTTTAACTTGATGTTCTTCCCCAAGCCTATTTTTATTCATTGCTTGTGGTAAGCCCTTTCTCTAAGGTAGAGCAATTTGCCACAGGACTCTTTTATTATTTTTTTTTTTTTGGTGCATGTGTGTGTTTATGGATTTTAATTGAGCGATATCTCCTTTTTTTACAAACCCAAAGCTGGAGGAGCTTTTTAAGCGCCCGTTGCTGAGCCTCTCACCCCGGGTTTGCTTTGATCTCCGCAGGTGAGTGTGCATTTTTGGGGCCAGAGATTGATCCTACTTATTTGCATGTAAATCTCCAGGTTATTAAGATCAGAATCTGGCCCTTTAAATTTAATACTTTGCTTTATGCTTTTTTTATTTCCGCGTTTCTTAAAGTAATTTCCAAAAATAACAAAACTTCAAACATGACGGGGCCATCTAACGTTTTACTGCCTTGGCTGGAGTAGAAGGAACATTTCTGGAAGTATATTATCCAATTTAACGAGCCTTTCCCATCTTGGCTTGCCTCCCACCCCTCACCCCCTCTCGCAGTTGTTTTGGACGGCTCTTTGGAGCCCTGCCACCTAATCCTATTAGAAGGACTTTTCATTACACTGTGCCTTGTGTTCAGAACCAAGAAAATCAGCCGGAGAAGGGGGGGGTCCTCACCCTCTCCCTCACTCTTTTGCATTTTGCCTCCTGTCGAGATGAGAGGCTGGAGGGTCCCACGAGATTCCCGCGCAGCCTCTGCTTTCCTTTTTGTTGCTCCGCTCGGTGTTTATTAAGGAAGATTTCAGAATAAATTGGGTCCTTGCAAATTTATAATTAATTTGGAAGGGTCAGTCCTTCCCAGGGCTTCTTTGTGTGGTCCCGTTTCGAAAGGCTGGGATTGGCTTTTAATAGGGACCTGGCTATTTTCTGAAAATCTCACGGCTCTCAAAGGACGTGGTGTTACTGTGCGGGGCTGTGCTGAAAGGGTTTGGAGAGCACTTGCTTTGGGCTAAAAAAACCGAAAAAAACCCAAACAAAAAAACAACCCAAGAAAAGGAATAAAAAAAGCAAGGAGCACATGTTCTGGGGTCCGTGTGGGGCAGATTGTGCTCGGCAGCACAGACCCAGCGCCTGGGAGATGCTTTGGGAGGTCCCCCCACTTGGTCTCGGGTAGGGCTGGGGGTCCCTTGTCTGTCTGTCCATCCTGTGCCCCAACGAGGGGACCTTCTGCTTCTTCTCAGAGCTGTTGCACAGATTTTTTTTTCATTCCCACATTGTTTTGCTTGAAAGCCTGTCTTTCCTCCCCAAAACATTCACAGAAACCATTATTGAGAGAAGGTGGAGGGCAGGGAGAAGACAACGGGCTGAAATAATCTGCAAATAATAAAAATTTCTGAAAAAAAAAAGGGACAGACAGACAGTGGTTTTCTCCAGAGGTGGGTTGGATGGATCACGGACCCACTTGGGCATCACCTGGCAGGGCCAGGGATGTGATCTGAGCTGGCACAACCCATGTGTGTGGTGGGTTGTGTCTTCCATCACTCAACCGCAATGAGAAGCCCCCCGATGACCATGGGGCGAGGGGGCCACGGGGCAGTGCCGGCTCTGGGGAGCAATGGGTGAGTGTGGGACCCGAAAACCTGGAGATGTGACTCAAGATATGAAACTTTTCGTAGCCAAAGCTGGGGAGCAGAGGGCTCTGAGGAGCTCGGGGGGCTTTTGGCCATGGAGACGTCCCCTGTGGAAGTGGCATCAGTCATTGCACGCACAGCGAACGGTGTGATGGGACCACCTCGCGGCTGAGACCACCTTCGAAGCTGGAGTTGGTCCCTGGGTGTTCTCCTTCTGGCAACTGTTTGATGTCCCACCCTGACCATCGCCTTTCTTCTCTCTCTCTCTCCCTAGCATGGGTCGGCTCCTTGGCCATGGGCATGATTTTTTTCTGCTCTCCCATCGTCAGCATCTTCACCGACCGGCTCGGCTGCAGGACCACGGCTGCCTCGGGAGCTGCCATCGCCTTCATCGGACTCCTCTCCAGCTCCTTTACCAAGTAAGGCTGCAGAGGGGTCAGCCAGCTCCTTGGCGAGCTCCTCTTCCTCACTGTTCCCCACAAACCCCCTGCCTACACATTGCTGCTTTTTTTGGGGGCAAACAGGATGGTTTCCATCCAGATAAGAGGGCTCCTGGCATCCCTACGGCCCATGTGCAGCCCACGTGCCCACAGCCTGTTTCTCTCCAAATCGAACCAAGTGGCTCTGTTGTCCTTACATAGCCAGACAGGGAATTTTACCTGAGCAAGGGTCTTTATTTTATAGGATTTCAGCTCTCGGGTTCTTCATTTGATCTTTAAAACAGGCAGTGAGAAGCTGACATGCTTGTGGGCGGCTCTGAAGAGATGCTCGTGGACAAAACTGTTCTTTGCAACCCATTTCCCATTCGGGACTGAAAGTAAATTAATGCTTAAAATAATATTTGATGGGTTACACCTGGCAAGAGGGAGTTTCCATGCAGGGCAGACGGGGTTGGGAACAGTTTGTGCTGTTCCAGCAGCGGCTCAGCCGTTTGCGCTCCTCGTTTTCCACGGCTGAACCCCATGCTGTGAATTTCTGCGGGCAGGGGCTGGCCGATGTGCGCTTGGGTGGCAGGTACACCAATTGGATGTAAGAGTCTTTCCAACCCAAGGCGTTTGCATCTTTGTGGGAGCAAAAAAAGTCACCTCTGGGGTCCTTTATGTGGCACTTGTTAAACGGAGTCTCAAAGGCACCGCGGAGACACCCTCCACACCATCACTTGCCCCAGCTGGTCTGGATAGAAACATTGCTTTGCACTGGAGATCACTTCACATCAATATTGTTTTAATTAAAACGCTTCAAGAAGTGTTTTTGGTTTTTTAAAGCAAATGCACACTAGTTTCCCGGAGGGCAACTTGCCCGCACCGCACTCCTCCCTGCCCACCCAGCAGCTTGACGCCAGCTCCCTTTTGCTCTGGTTCCCTGCGGATACTTTGCTGTGTGACGGGTCCCCCCCGGCTGCCGCAGCCACCCGTTACGCTGGGAGAGGGGAGGCAGCTCGGGGACGGGTGCTGATTGCAGCCTTGGGGATGCTAAAACCATCTCGGGCAGTGGCATGGAAGAAACCATCCTCTCCCAATTTCCTCCGCGGATGCCAGCCCTTTGTATTTTGGAAGTCAATAGTAAATGGAGAAAGTGTGGTGGGTCCCAAGGGAAGGTGTGCCCGGGCTCCCGGCAGTGCGGGTCACAGGCGCTTGCTGTGTAATCTTGCTTTCCTTCTAATCAACCCAGCTTGGATTTTTTCCTTCCCCATTGTAAAATGTTCGTGCAAAGAAAAAGAGCTCTTGGGACCACGTCGCTGCCAGTGGTTTCTGGTGTTGAGCTTAAAAAACAATCAAACAGTACAGGCAGAGAAGAATATTATTTCCAGGAGAGCTCCAGAGCTGAAATCCCCATTTCCTGCCTTCTCGCTCTGGGTTCGCATTCCTTTGGCTGTCTCTGAAGGCAGAAAGGAGCCTCTGTGCAGCTGGGCTGCGGCGAGGGAAGCTGCCTTCGGCACGGCCGAGCTGGGGGAAGAGCAGCGGGGCTGGGGGATTTGGCAGCGCTCCATCTGGATGGCGAAAGCCCGTCCTGAAATTTGGCTCCTGCTCACCCAGAACAATGGAGAAGGGTTTTGGTTTTCTGTTTTTTTGTTTTGTTTTTTTTCTCCTCCCTTACCAGCTCCCCGCAGCTGGAGATGACCCACCCAGCGCTGGCTGGGCTCCGTGCACCGGTGCAAAGGGAGCTGCTGCTGTCACAGGGATACGCAGCCCGGGTTTGGTGGGCTCAGGCAGGGCTGGATCGAGCCTAATCAACCCTTTTTATCTCTTTGTTCCTTTGCTTTCTCCAGAGAGAAAAATAGCAGTTCCCATTTCTGCACCAGGCTGATCCCAAACTCCAGCACCTAGCTTGGTGCCTCCTATGCTCAAAATATGGGGAATTTTGTACAAAAAACAGTAAATCAACAAAAGATGCTGATAAAGAGCTCTGGGGAAGGCTGAAGTTTTCTGGATGGGGTTGAGGTGAGGGTTTTTCTCGCTTTGCTGCCTTGCACCAGGGTATCTCACGCACTTGTGATGAGCTCGAGCCGCTGCAGATCTTGTGCACCCTCAAGAAGAGAGAAATCCCGGTTGTTTTAAGACTTCACAATCCCTCCAGTTTTAAGGGGGATGTTTTAGGGTGAGGAATGGGAGCTGGGGGCCAGTTCAGCTGGGCTGCTTGCAGATGCCCCCCAACGCCCTCCCAGCCCTCCTGTTCTGCACCAGTTGGTGTTTTGGGGTGGGTTGAGTCCCTTCTCATCTGCCTCTCTCCTTCCCCTCTGCAATTTCTGCCCGGTTTCTCCCGCAGAGAGAAATTCCCCAAACCTCCACCGGCAGAGCTGAACCAGGGTCATTCCCCTTGTGAGCTGTGAGTGAGAGGCAGCCATCAGAGGGAGACCTCGTTGGCCCAGGAGATGTCGTTATCCCAGGAGACCTCGGTATCTAGGGGAGGTGATGCCGCCCTTCCCACTGGAGAGCATCTGCCTGATTCCCAGCAAGCAGGGTGGGAAATCCTGGCTAAGGGGCAAGGAGCCCCTCCTTGGCTACACTCATTCTGGGATGTCTTAGCATCAACAGGGAGCAGATGGGAACCGGGGCGTTTGTCTGCATTTATCCAACGTGCCAGCGTAGGACCAAAGCTGGGGCGACCCAGCTGAGATGGCCAGGGCTGGTCCGTGGGAGGTCGGAGACGGGCTGCACAGCCCAGCTGCTTGCCTGGCTCCTGCCGAGGGGGTTTCTGATGTGGCTTCGTTCTGGAGTAGCTGGAAATAATTGCCTTTCATGAGAGTCATTTGTCTTTGAGCCGTTGGGTAGAGCAAGCACGTTCTGCTTTCTGCTTGGCTAGCTAGAGACAAGCGTGCAATGGAAGAAATGATGCTCTTGTAAATGTTTTCCCAACTTCAGACTGCTCCGTGAGATCTGGGCTGCTGTCTTCTCGCTTGCTTCATGAGCAGCACGCAGTATTTCACATGAGTTGTTCTGAGTGTTGACCCCGTTCGTGCATCACTGCTTGCCTGGTGAGCTGCCCAAGGGTTTCCATCGTCTTCTCCTCCCGTGCAGTATTTCATGGCAGACTTTTGCAGCTGAATGTATTGCATGGGGATGAAGAAAAAATATCCTTCATCTGGAGAGAAACACAAGGGTTTATTTGCACTGCCTAACTTTAGGCTGCTTTCTCAGCTGCTTCTGTTGGGAAAACTGGGCTGGGAAACGGCTCCTTCCAAGGGCTCTCAGGACTTGCCACTTGTTCTGTAGAGCAGCCACTTCACTCCCTCCTTGAGCGCAGCCACCAATGTAAGGTACAAATGAGATCTGTTAACCCTCTCATTGAAGCTCCCAGAGGAGCTTAAAGAAGAACCTCATTAAGCAGCCCGGAGCCTGGGCAGAAACGCAATGTTCCCTTCCTGAGTGCCTAATAACCAGTGGGGTTGGTGCCTTCTGCTTTCAAATGCAGGGTGCAGAACGCTTTCAATTAGTCCTTTCAGTGGAAAGAAATGGTTTTCTAGCTAAAAATAACCCACCCTGCCTACCTTAGAAAATCTTGCTTGCTGTAATTCAAAAACCATGCAAGTTAGGTCAGCTTCCCAAGGAGGGAGGGCTGGCTGCTGCCCTCTCTGTGCAGAAAGCACTCCCCAGCTACTAGACTTCATTTTCCCAAAGAGTTAACGTGCCAGCTGTGAAATGAGGATAATCCTTGCTTTGGCTAGGGTATAAGCTCCTCGAGGTCAGACTGTCCGTGTAGCACCTGTGGTATGTGCAACCTGGGTCTTGACTCCAGGATTTGCAGGACATGGAGAAGCCTTCCTTACCTCTGCGTAACGTAACCACCTCAATGTGTTGGTTTTTTTTTCCCTACTAGGTCTCTGGAAGTTCGTTATTTCACGTACGGGATCCTCTTTGGCTGCGGCAGCTCCTTCGCCTTCCAGCCCTCGTTGGTCATCCTTGGTCACTACTTCAAGCGCCGCCTTGGCTTGGCCAACGGCATCGTGGCCGGCGGCAGCTGCCTCATCTCCGTGCCACTCCCCTTCTTCCTGAAGATGGTCGGGAAGGCCATTGGGCTGGCGCATACTTTCCAAGTACTCAGTGCCTTAATGCTCATCCAGATATTCTTGTGCCTGACCTATCGGCCCCTCTTGCCACCTTCTTGTGACTCTCAGCGCGATGGGCAGGACAAGCTGGGCAGCCGGAGCGCGCGGCAGCAGTGCTGGTCCCAGATGCGCAAGTATTTCAACTTGAGGGTTTTCCGCAGAAAGACCTATCGGATCTGGGCCTTTGGGATCGCTACAGCTGTCCTGGGATATCTCGTACCTTACATGAACCTGGTGAGAGCCTTGTCTGGGACGGGGAGGGGAGGGAGGTCCCTTTGCCTGGAGATGGCCGTGGGGACAGAGCCACCAAAAGCCTCAAAGCTAAAAAACTGCTGCAGGCACATCCTGTAAACAGGCATAGCAATGGGAGGAGACAGCTTTTTCATGCTCCTAGCTGTCCTCTCTGCCGAGGTGGGCAGAGCGGTTGCCTCCCGTGGCTCCTGAGGACAAGCATTGGTAGGAGGAGAGAAGGGGGCTGTTGAGTTTGGGGTGGGCGGAGGTGGTGTGTAGAGATGCGAGGGTCACACAACAACCCCCAAAGCGGGAAGTCTTGTCCCTTTTTGGGCTACGAGAGGAATT
>VZTO01023329.1:109690-119898 GCA_013400615.1 Syrrhaptes paradoxus | reverse complement strand
GGACACTGCCCAGGAGAACCCACTGCCTGCGTCCCCCCCGTCCCTTGGGGACAGACTCTGCTGGGCTTGCTGCGGGCAGCCAGGGGAATCCCGTGCCCCAGAATTAATTTTCAGGCAGCGGAGGGAGCCTGGCGTGTGACTAACACCAGCAGGAGGGGAGGGACAATAGGTTCTTGGGGGTCACGTCTCTAGCTGAACTTTCCAAACCTTCGCAACTCGTCCGTGAAGCCAAAGAGACAAATCCCCAGAGGCAGCGCTTAAAATCCTTTTGTTTATAGAAAGAAAAAGCTGAGCGCCTCGCTCCCAGCACTCACCAGAACCTGGAGCCGCGGACAGTGTATGGAAAGCTGGATTAGCGTACTGTCTGTTATCTGGAAAAGAAAAAAAAAAATAATTAAAAAAAAAGCCCTTTAATGCTGGGTGCTTTTCCCAAGGACTTCTTCCCCCGCTGTGAAAGAAAACCTGCAAACTTTCGGCTACTCTGTGCCAGTGATCCCCACAGCCCCCCAAACCCTCTCCTGCATGACGAGTTTCCGATACACAGACCCTTCCCCTCCCGTAGAGACCAGCCGCTGTCCCCAAGGACATTGTCCCCAAGGACATTGTCCCCAAGGACGGGGAAGGCAGAGGCATCACTGGGTTTCTGAACCTCCTCAAGCCACTCGCAGGGAATAAGCTCACGGCAGGAGCAGCAGGGGAGCAGAACTCTTCAAACACCACAGTGACATTTACATCCGGAGGTACAAGGGGGGTTCCCATCCCCTTCCCACAGCTCGGGGGTTGCCCAGTTGTTCCTCTTTACCCTTCAGCAGAGCGAGCCCCGGCACAAAGGCTTTCTGCTCTAACAGGGACGGCTTTGCTCGGGGCAGTGACACAGCCCAGATTTCCTTCTCCCTTTTTCGGGTTAACTCTAAATCGCTTCCCGTCTGGACTCATTTCCTCCTGAATTTCTGCCCCGTGAACACCAGGAAGCGCAGAACCCCGGGGTCACGCTGTTCTCAGGGCAGGAAGCAGAACCCCATCATCTCCACTGTCTGTATCCGAATCCTTTTCAAATCTGTCCTCGGGGCCAGTCCCTCCCTAAAGCCAGCAGGAGACTCAGGGGAACAGGGGGGAGCGGGGACACCCCCGTTGAGCCCCAAGCTGCCGTGTCCCCTATGAAATCGCTGCTGTTCGAGCACTGGCTGCGTTTCTTGGGAGCAGAGGTAACTCAGTGACACGCAGCACAACCCTTCCCCTGCGCGCAGGGATCCAACTCTGGGACTTTACCCCGTGTCGAGGGTCACGGTTCACCCCTAACGCTAATTATTCACATCCTCTAGTACGTGCCCTTCACCACGCATCCATTAAAGATTTTTTTTGATTTACAGCAGCCGTCACCGCTATGAAACACGACCAAAGGATCCAACCACTACAGCAAATCCAAATCCACCCCATCTCCTCGCTCGGGATCTAATCCCAGCTCTCTTTTGGAGACACTCTGGTTTTTCACCGTCTTTCCACGCTGCCGGGACCGTGCTAAAAGAGCAGCAGCCAGAGGCAGCACCTCCTACCTGGACGCACTCTTCCAGGTCCATTTTTTCAAGCTCGTGGCAGTTCTAGGAGCAAACAAAGATCAAACAACCTGAGCGCAAGGTTCAGAAAGGAAACACAAACACCGCTACAAAGACAGTTCTCTTTAAAAATTAAGGTTTTTCTCCATGAAACATCATGGCTGGAAGGAAATTTGCTGCTTCTTTACAAACAGCAGCAGGTACAGTGAAGGCAATCCAGCAGTTTCCCTTGTTTAACAGCACAGAGGATTGTTTATTCACAGATAGTTACATTTAGAAAAACACTAAAGTTCATAATTCCCAAGTTTTTAACTTTTCACGTAGTTTGGCTGCACATCCCCCTAGATGTGTGGGTCAGGACAGTGCCACAGGTTACACACAACCTCAGTTTTGTAACTCAGCCTCCCCTCAAACGCTTCACAAACCCTGTGCTCAAGAGGACGCTGCTGTGTGTCCGTATTGGTCACGAAACGCAGGCGAAGAGCGGAAAGGAGCACTTACCCTAGCGAGAGTGGTAAAGCCCACGTCTGTCAGCTGAGAACACCTTGCAACTTCTAATATTCTGCACGGAGAGAATCGATAATAACCACGCTGGGGTCATTTTGCTTTTCAGAGGGTTTCACCCAAAGCCTCCAGCCACCCAGAGAGGTCTGACCTCAGAGGGGATCCTCGCACCAAGCACCCACCCCAGCACAGGTCCCAGGGACGAAAACCAGGAGCCGGGCTGAAAGGGAACCCCCGGGTCCTCCCGCCCGCGCCCCGCTGGAGGCTGGGGGCTCTGATCCGACGGATGTCGGGCTAAGGACTGAACCTTGCTCTGAAATCCCTCCATTGCTGGACACTCCCCGAGCCACCTCCACCGGGTCCTGCCCCAGAAAGGGGAACAAGGCACAACGCACGGCAGCCTGGCAGGCGAGCAGGGGGAATAAATGCTTAATGCTGCTATAGAGGAGTCTGAAATCTTCCAAGAGGCGAACTGCTTGCTTCTGTGACTCCAGATAGACTTTCTGGCAGTTACCGCAGCTCTAGAGGCTCCCTTCCCAGCCTGATCCACCTTTCGAGGAAAGGCAGCCAGCCTGCCTAAAGGCCATCGCGCGTTCTAGCGTACGGAGCCGCAGCGGAACGAACGCAGAAGCCACCTGGAACCCAAGGTCTGTTTTTCCCTCCTCTTCCCCAGCTGGTTTCTGTGCCCACGACTCTCTACCCCGGCCATCGAGCAGCTGGGTTCTCGTTACCCCTGGAAGCCAGGGGGTTCCTGTGCCGTTTACAACAGGTAATAAAACTGTCTCTGCGCTCTGCACCTGGCCATCCTCTGAATTACAGCCAAGCCTTCCTGAAAAAACTTGTCCTAATAAAAAAAGTCTTAAAAAGAAAAAAAAAACCCCAAGCACCTGCGGAGACGTCGCTGGAAGCTCTGTCAAGCAGAGCGGCTTTGCACAAATTCCATCTGCTACAAAAATCACGGTGAAAACCCCATTAATAACCCATGTCAGGAGGAAAGAACGTTGTTCCAATGGGTTTTCAGTTCTCAATACAGATGGAGCCCAACCTCAGCTGCTCCTCACCCAAGAACAAACGCAGACACACCGCGGTGAAGGGAGACGGCCGTAAACGCATCCAGCGGCAGCACCCGCCAGCACGGCACGGAGCTCTGCCCCCGCTGCTGGACTCACGCGGGGCTAGAAACCAGAGGTTTGAGTAAAACAATCCCATCGCAAATGCCTGGAAAGAGCTCGGTGATTAAAAAATGTATTTTTAGAAAGACTCCCAGAGTCTAAAATGGCTCAAACTCCCCGTGACTATGTCCCCAGGACCCTTTGCCGGACACGCAGCGGCCGCCGGAGCGCGGGTCGCTTACCGAAGGCGCGGGCAGTTCTGTCCCAGGGCGTTCAGGATGGCATCTGTAATGTTAGAGCAGCCTGAAGCACACAAGGATTGTAACTTGTGGCATCCTCTGCATATTGTAATGAGACCATCATCTGTTATTTGCTACAAGAAAAACAATAACAACATCACAAGCCATAACCACGCAGGTGGGGGTGCAAGGTGCTGCAGATCTTCCTGCTCACACGTCCAAGCAGGCACCTGCCTGAGGGCCAAGTTCTGCTGCTTTCAACCCAAAAATGCATTCAAATATTTCACTGGAGCAGCTTAAAATCCCCTTAAATCCACCCCACGGCACACAGGGGCTGTCCAGCCCCATGGCTCTGCCCACGAGTCTGGGATGTACGGCTCCAAATCCTGCTCCTGATGTTTCCCCGCACGAGCAGGAGGGGCTGGGACTCGGCGTGGCCGTGGCAAGGAGCCGCACGGGACCCGGAGTGATGCGGGCAGGGGTCGAGGGACAGAGGGACAGCAGGTGGCAGAGGCTGCGGTGCTGCAGGACCAGGTCAAGCCTCGCTCCCTTCGCAGGTTCTGGATTTCCAGAGGCAGCCAGACTCAATTCCCACAGAAAAGCAGCAACCGAGGCAGTGGTGCTGCTGCTCTGAAATAGCAAACGGTGAGTCTGGGGGCTGGAAGCCAAAGTGCTGGACTGAGATGAAATAGAAACCGAGCGGGACCTGGTATCTTCAGGGGAGCAAGAACCTCGGTAGTTTTCTTCTCCCCGTTTGCCTCTCCCCCAGACACAGCTCTGGAACCCGCCGACAGCCCAGCTCCTCCCCTGCCAGCATCAGACGGGTGGGCACCAGTCTCCAGCCAGCCCAGTAACTGGTGAAGCTGCTCCTCAAACAGACGGGGGAAGGGACAGCCCTGCAGCCCTGCCGCCTCGCCCGCTTCGTGGAAGAGACCGGCCAGTCCCTCCCTGTGCGATGTACAAAGAGCCCATTCCAATTTTTTTTTTTTTTTTTTTTGGCATAACTATACATTCTGGCAGAGGGGCTGGTTTAGAGCCCTTCCACGCGGGGAAACTGCGCTTCCCGGCTCAACGTGAACCGAGAGCGGAGGAAGCGCCCGGCCGATCACCACCAGCCCGGCAGAAAGAACCTCCCCAGCTCGTGCTGGGGGTCAGAAGCCGCGTGGGGAAGGCAAAGAGACAATTCTGACACCGTGAAGGCTGGGACACTGTTCTGGGGGCTACTGGATGCTACCAAAAAGCTGATTTTCATCCACTTCTTAAACAAGTCTCGTAAAGTGACGATTGCCCTGTCTGCACAGGCGCCGGCGGTTCTGGGACGGAGGATATCCTGCACGGTGCTGCTGCCCCTCAACGCGTCCCGACGGCTGCGCTGGGGACCCCGCTGCACTTACCAAGCACGTCTGAAGGTTTAAAGTCACCAGCTCGGGACAGTGGGCACCGATGTATTTCAGAGCTTCATCCTCCAGCTGGAAAGAAAAATTTAAAGAGACTGAAGCAACCTGATAATACTTGAAATAATCTTGAACACAAAGCTTTGAGAACAACGCAGCATCCGCGCCCGGGAAACCGAGGGGCAGGAGGGCGACGCAGCACAGTCTCAGAGGACACACCAACCACTGCAGGATGATTTTTTTTTTCCTCCATCTCAGGGTTCAAAGACCCACAAACCAAGTTACTGATTTAAAGACGAGCTGATCCGGCCAAACGTGCATAATTAACAAAGCAAAGAGTGAAATCAGGAGCTATTTACAGGGATTACGGCAACGCTTCACTAGCGAGGGCCTGGCAGCAACGCTGCTTTTATACCACAATGCTGGAACCAAAAAAAAAGAAAAAAGAAAAGTCTTATTTCAATGTGAGGAGCACAAATACATCCAGGTTGCTCTCTGACGGTAAGCAGCCCGCTGTTCTTAAATCTATACGAACAGATGGCAAGTCATTGATAACAAGGATCCACTGCCATCAATATTACTCACGGCTCCATACACCCAAGCTGTTTCTCTGACCTGGATTCTCAAAATAGGCCGATATCGTTGTAATCAACTCATTTTTACAGCCGTGTACACCCACCTCACGTGTTAAAAATCCAAGAGTAGGATAAATTTAGAGAAACTACTGACTGTAGCCCTTCCAGCCGGGCACACAACCAGCCGCTGCTGCGTTTGCTTATCCCGTGTCCCCGCGCGCGGGAGAAAGATGCTTTTTGCAAAATAAAAAGATGTTTATCCACCCGCAGCAGCCAAAAACGGCACTTTAGTGACTCACGCTCAAGGAATCCCTACCCCAAGGCAAAAGGCAAATAATAAAACACCAGCACTGTCGATGCTCAGGTACGAGGACCTAAGGGATCAAAGATCACTTTCTGGGTCGACCTTGAAGCTCTTAAACCCTCAGGAGTCTCCGAGCCACAGATTTCACCTCCCGAGGGGTCGGTGTTACTCTCCTTTGTCAAGGACAGGACTCTGAGATCCCTGTTTGCTCCTTTCTAGCCTGTTTGTGTTAAAAAGACCCCAGCCCACTTAAGTAAAAAAAAAAAAAAAGGAATTAGCCTCTACTATCTTTGTGAAACAGCTTTGCAAGGAGCTGTGCTCATCACAACAGCAACGCTCCAGGTTAGTGTGTGTCACGTCCCAGATCTCAATGGATGCAGCTCCCTCGTAAAGCTGGGACACAGGGAAGCACCGAACATCTCCAACGATTCACCAGCTCAGACAGTAACGACAGATCAAAGGAAGTTAAGTCTAAGTAACAAAAATAATAACAAGGGAGCAAAATCCCCTTTCAGCTGCAGGAGTTGGGGCACCATTTCTACATCCCAAAGTACAACCTCTGCAGCTCCTCAAAATACGCTGTAAGAGCTCGAGAGCTACACGATGGACTTGAGGGAATCGTACGATGCTCCCGGCTGGCTGCGGGGATCTCCTCCAGGAGCCGCACACCCGGCGATTCCCTTTGACCAACTACAATATCCAACGGAGGGGACAGCCTGTCACCAGCGCAGACGAAAGTACCGCCACGCTCCCTACAATGTTCTGAGCCTTCGGAAACAGGTGGGTCTGGCCATGAATAACAGTTCTCTCCTCTTCTAAAGAGTTTGCTCAACGGGTTCCCGATGGGATAAAAGAAGAATGATCCTGCAGCGAGACAGGCAATTTGTTCTCTGTCCCACTATCCACGCTGAGCTCAAAGCTATTAAAGAATTTCAATACAAGCAGTTAATCTCCAAGAGTAATTTCAGTACCGTAACATTGCTGGAAATAGAAAAAATCCACGATACTTCATCCCCGCGCTCTCAGCTACGGCAGGAATCAGCCAGCTGTCATTATCCGACCCCAGCGCTCTCCGCAGAGCCGTTACCTGCGTGCAGCCCTTCAGGAACAGGGCTTTGAGTCCGCCGCAGCCTCGCACCAGCGCCTGGATGCCGTCCTTGGTCACTTGGTCGCACCAGGAGATATTCAGCTGTTCCAGCAGCGGGCATCCCTCACTTTGGAGGTGAAAGGAAAAGCGTGGGGAAACTTGGTTTCGTTTTGGAAAGAAATCCCTGCTTCAAGGCAGAACCTAGGAAATTCCCATTTCTGGAGCACAGACGTACGTCCGCACCCCCCACACCCACGGGGAACACTTCTGCCAAACATTTTCTCCTTTTTTCAACAGCTTGGCCCCTATTGTTACCTTTCGTGTTTTTTCTGCATCCTTTCCTCTGTCCCAATATCTTCCCACCAATGTCTGTCTGTCCCTTCCTTTCCTAGATTACTTGGCAATTCCATTTAGCAGATTTAAGCAGTTCTATGTCTCCTGAGCAGTTTGAAAAGACAAATAGTCACACGCTGGTGTTCACCTTCTCGCTGCGTAAACAATTGCTACGGACGCGAGGAACCCGGCTGTTAGTAACCGAGAGTTTTCAAAGGGCAGAGTAAGGCTTCTGCCTCCCCCCAAATCCCTCCTCCAGGACTCTAGCGGGATGTAATCCTTCTCCTCCTGCTGACAGCCTTCCGGACGGACACAAACAGGGCGGAGGGCAGCTTTTACGGAGCGCTCCTCCCCTGCCTCAGCAAACCAGGAGGCACAAGGGGTGAAGGCTGAGCTCTGGGGGGAACACCTGAATCCTCATCACACCCCAGCCACACGGGCTACCGGGATCACCTGGCAAAAGTCAACGCCACCGACTCCTACCTCAGCGCCTTCAGAGACAGGTTGGTGATGGAGGTGCAGGAGGCCAGGTCCAGGTGCCTGAGCTTAGAGCAGAACTTACTGAGGCTGGTGCACGTGCTGGAAGAGAGCACACGGGACACACTCACGCAGGGGCTTTATTTTATTGCACACACATTCCGTACGATGCGCAGTGTGTTATCGACTGCACGCACAAGCCCGGCCCCCCCTTAAAAACAGGGATGGAAAACAGACCATGGTACACGCAGAAAAGAGGAGGATGGGGCAAACAGAGAGAAGAACATTACTCACGCATCTGTGATCTTGGTGCAGCCGTTCAGGTTCAGTACTTCGATATTTCTGCAGTTCTGTGCAAATGTCCTTTACCAAAGGAAAGGGAAAACACAGTGTTTATCAGGCAGATGTTTTGCAGCATTTGTTTTGACCGTAACACATCAGATACAGTTTCACAAAATTGTTTCAAACAAAATAAATAAAATTAATAATTTATGCCGCCCTGTATCTCGCCTTGGGATTTCCCAGCCTAAAGGCAAAAGCTCGTAAAATCCAGCGCCAGGTACTACCGAGCCCGTAGCAGCAGCTGGTGTTATTTTAATGAGAAAAACGGCTGCGGTGCGAGTTAAAAAATGATAAATTGGAAAGGTTTGTGTGTTACTGCTCTCCATGTTTTCAGTTAGACACCCAGGCTAAAGATCTCAGCTAGGAAGTGTTCATAGATTATTCCAGCCCTCCGTGGCTGCAGAACCACGGTGTTGAAGAGGGGAAAGAAGCCAGACCGCTACCTTAACGCGTTGTCTCCCACTCCTAGGCAGCCACGCAGGCTTAGCTTCCGCAAGAAGCCCCCACATCTTTTAGAAATATTCTCAACTACTCGGCCCTGTCGGAGACAGAAAGAATTACATTAAAATCCAGAAGTCACCTGATCACTCAAAAAGTTGAAATTTTGCAGATTAACAACAATTCTAAGTAAAAACAAAAATGCCGTGAGAGTAACCTAAGGCAGGGAGAGGGAGAATGCTTCAGCTTCTGAAGATGGAGAGACAAGGACCCATCACCTAAAGTTGCTCAGGGTGATGACTGAGGAGCTCCCTCCAGCCCAGAGCTCCTGGCAGACCGCCCAAGAGAGGTGAAAGCAGCAACGCCATCGCTACAGCACGGGCAGTAAGGTCTGCAAATACCTACGGTCAATGGGCTATAGATGGAAATATTCACATTTCTGTTCATGAGGCAGAACCAGCACACGAGCTTTATTCTCACCGAAAAAAGGGCTTTAAACATTTGTGTTCAAGAGATCCAAAAAATGCTTTTTTAATTTCAAATTTGTAACCAATGGAAGTCTCCAAATGCCCCACTACAAGCTCACGTCTACCCAACTATTTCCCCCCATGAATGAAATGCAGAAACTATCGAGAATATCTGAAATCCAAACCACCTTCCCCTCTGCTTTAGGCAGCTAGTCATCCCAGAACATCCCAGAACGTCACTCGGTTCTTCCCATACCAGCTGGCGTTTAAAACCTCTATAACGATGAGATATTCTCTGATGGTCTCGGTCTGTGCCGTGTTAGCATCAGAGTGGAGGAACGCAGCCTCGGTTCTGCTATACGGAGGCAGCGGTTTCCCACCAGAACACATCTGTTCCTCACTCCTGTTTTCAGAACACACACAAATACTTTGCCTCTGTTACTACCTTTAGGTCTCGATTCAGATACAGAATTCTGCCCATTTTCAAAAGCTGAATGGATTGCGAAGACTTTGAAAGACTCCCTGATGCTACGAAGAGCTGAAATTAATGATTTCTGTCTCCAGGGAAGGCAAAAAGGGTTACACGGGGAGCATTAATCCATTCTAGGCTGTAATTACATTTTAACAAGAAAAATGGGTTAGTATGTCACTTAATCATACCTCAATGTCCCTCTGGAAATCAAACAGGTCAATTCGCTGCCAGTTACTGCCATCCAGGGCCAGAACATTCCATGCCTTTATTGAGGGAAAAAGTGTAAATGTGTTGTTAATATTAAAAAAAAAACCAAAACAAGAAACCAAACCCAGCAGCTGGGACCTAGTTATGGTTTGTTCCTTTCAACATTCTGTCTCGGAGGGAAAAGCAACAAGCCACCAGAGCCAACACAGCAATCTCTGCGGTCACCAGAATGACCTCCTCGGACAAGAGTCCCCTCGCCCACACGTCAGGCTCTGTGTGAGACCCCAGCTCAGGCCAGCCCGCGGTCCCTGGCCGCTTCTGTGCCCACGGAGACGCTGAGCCCGGGCCAGGCGGCAGCGCTGGAGCATCTTCACCGTCCCCGTGGGAATCTAACCCCCGCTGCAGCACCAGCGGCCAAACCCAGGCTGTTGGAGGATGCTAGCGGGACCAACATGGGGACGAGGGACACCAGTGAGTCCCAGGGGAGACCCTACGCCAGGCATCGGCACTGAGGAGGAGGATGAAGCTCGTGTTCAATGAACCGTCAAAACCCACCAGCGAGGAGGAAGGTTCTTACCCTGGAAACTTGGGCACAACGACACAGAGTGACCACATCCAGGAAAGAGAAAATTCTGTAACAGAAAGAGAAGATACCCGACTGGTTATCCACAATTAAAACAAAGAGAACGTGGGAAACAAAGGGG
>VZTO01023329.1:86481-102948 GCA_013400615.1 Syrrhaptes paradoxus | reverse complement strand
TAGTACAATTCAGAGTCAGGTAGAATCCTGTTCCACCCAGCAGCCTACACTTACCACTGATTTTCACCTTGTTTAATCCTTCCCTCTCCCATCTACAAACAGATAACCAGCAAATTAATTTAACATTTCAAACCCCCAAACCTAAGAACATTCAGCATAATGCTGATGCAGACTCGTGATCCGCTTCCGTTCGTCTCTGGCTTCGTGAGGCAGCAGCCCAAGCCCACGATCCACGAGCAGAACAGCGAAAGCAGCTCCTGGCCACAGGTAACACGCGCCCCGCTCTCCAAACTCCCAAAATGAAGGAGGCTTACCGAAGCAGCAGCTCTTTCGGAAGTTTTTTGTTGATCACAGCTTCATCATTGTTTGAGAACATCTGCAAACAAAAACAATTCAAACATTTTAGTTGGACATTTTCATTAAGGAAACAAACCCCCTCCAGGCCAGGGAAGGACCAGCTGGGTCCCCAGACACCTGGCCCAGTAAACTCTCCAACTTTGTGCTCAAGCTTCCAAACTCCCGGACTGGACCCTGGTTGGATGGAATATTATTCTCAATATAGCTTAAAAAATGGTCCAAGAACCATTGTGGATTGATGGATTAAATATAAACAGATTTTAAATTTATCTACGAAAACCGATGATAACGGGGGGTACCCATGGGCTGGCACTGCCTGGAGGAAGGTGTCACAGCTCCGAAGCCACCCCGAATCACGGGCTCTTTAAAATCGTGACCCCAAGCAAGCACCCGGCAAAGGGGTGGGAGGGAAGGGCCACCGCAAGGATGACCACGCAGCCCAAACGTCCCACAAACGGAGGCTGGAGGTGCCGGCGGACGAGGGCTGGTTTCCATCGCAGCAAAGGGCGCGGGGCAAACGGGATTTAATTCAAATCACGAGGCATGGTTTAACGGGAGACGCGATATTTGCTGCGTCAGGAGAGATGATCCTGGGGAACACCGTGTTCTCCCAAAGCATCGCACCAGAGCGGGTTGTTGCATCCTGTAAGTGTTTTCATGCAACGCGCTCTCACAACGGCCAACAGCTCACAAACCTGCAAGGGGCTGCTGGACCAACTGAAACCATCCCACCAGCTGCAGGAGGGAGAAAAGCTTCTTTTTTCTACGGAGTCCTGGGAAACACAGACCGCAAAGCCTCACGAGCTTCCTGAGGAATATCTACACGTGTTTAATAGACTTGGAATTGTCCTGCCACGGCAAAAAACCAACCAGCCACCCTCCTCACGCTGGGGTCTGTGGGAGGAACGATCAGAGTGACCTGGGAACCGGGGCTGCAAAGCAGCGATGCCTCATCCCACTTCGAAGCGTGCTTTCAACATTTCCAAAAGCAAAGCAGGGAACAAGGAGAACGAGCTTTAATTTTCATTAATAAAAGTTTCTCTTTAATCTCCTGGCACAGCTAAGAGCTGGTCTTCCTGAGCTACGTCCCTGGTGAAAACTGATGCTGAAATTACAGCCCCAAAAAGCTGGTTCTCATCGGCTGACTGACTGGTCTGAACCAACCGAGGTGTATGTATGCAAAGCGAATAAATCCAGCATCAGCCAGGTCACTTCAGTGGCAGAGGATCAGATTAAGAGTTAAAAAAGGAAAGTAAGATCTTAGTGGCTTACGAAGCTGGACCTGGGCCTCACCGGCAGACAACAGCTTCTCCAAGCAGCAAATATTCCGCACCCGAGCATCAGCCCGACCCCATCACCTCCCAGAGAAACCGGCAGAGCTCAACGTGAAAAGCAAACAATCAGTGACAACAGCCTGGCAGCAGGATAATGCCACCCTCGGCGGAGAACACGGAAAACGACGCTTTCAGAGCCAGTCAAACTCCAAATCACAGTTTGCTTTTTAATTATCTCGAGATAGTGAAGCACGACGCTGAAGTGGGACACGAACTCTGCAGCGTTCTTTCCCAAAATGTCACACTGCAGAAAGTGTCGTTTCCCCCCCCACAGAGGCTTTTATCACTTCCCACCAGAAGATATCACAAGTTAACAAGTCCTAAACGGTCCACCAGCCAGGCAGCTACCCAGCCCATTTACAGATACTGAAAATGGAAGTTTTGCCATTTCCCCAGCTGGCACCACTGCTGGCAAGTCTGTTCCCTCCGAGACCAGGGCAGAAGAGCATCTCCTCGAGTCAAGGACCGCGTTGGGCTCAGCCACAAACGCTACCCGACGCCTGGCAGGTGACTGCAGAGAGCCCCAGCGGGTCGGGACAGACATCGGCGAGGCTGCGAAAGGAGCTCCGAGCATCTTCTGGGGCTGGATCATCTAATTAGACGGCTTAGTTGATCAGCTGGGAAATTAAAGAAGTTCTGGAGAAAGCTCTAATGAAGGAGAAAGGCAGAGGAATTATTCATGGGAAAATGAGACTCTGATTTTTCTTCCCCTAGTTACCAGCACAACAGCAAACAGGCAGATCTGCCTCCTTCCCATTCTTGTCCCGACCAGAATTTCACATCTGACCCAGCACCCTCCGCCCTCCTCACAGGGAAAGGGGAGAGAAATTAAAGGAGCAAAATCAGGAGCCTTCTGAAAAGGAACCAGACTGGAAGAGAACAGGCGAGGAACGGGAAGTATTAAAACAGAGATCCCAGAAGGAGCCAGGCAGCCTTTCTGTCTCTTCTGTACCGGCAGCGAGGCTCTGTCTGAATTCAAATCCCACTGTGAGAACAGCAACAGTCACTGCCGGGTCCCCGAGATCGCGCCGTAAGGACGCTCAGACACATCTTCGTGCAGAAACCAGGTAACTTCTTGACTCCTGCCCATCGCATCGCTCTGGAGGAAAAGCTCACCTCGATCCCAGCGCAGATCAAAGCCCCGAATTGTTTTTTTTTCTGCAGAATCCACCCTTTGCCCAGTCCTATACTGCAGGAATGATTGGGTTTGTCTCACTGAGAAAGTCCTGGGACTTGAAGGTGACCGGGCGAGGCAGGATGTGCTCTGGGGGAGAACCTCGGCGCTGGAACCCCCCCTCCGCTGGAAGGCTGCGAAGGTAACCACCAGACCCCATGATTTTATTTTCCTGCATATACCGTACCGCCCAGCCCTCTGCCAAAGCCAGGAAACGGGCAGAACCTCCAGCGTTTCCAGGGCACGCAGCTGCGAGCGGCTTTACACTTTTTTGCACAGACACACTTCACAATCCACCCGTGTTTTGCACAAACACACTTCATCAGCGCTGCCCGTGAACTCCTTCCCCTGTTCCAACGGGGCTCCAGAGGGGGAACAAAGAGGAGCCGTCCCGCTGCAGCTCCAGGGGCCAGCACCCACTGGGCAAACCCGAAGAAATGACAAAACTGGGGGAGTTCACGCATAAAAATCCCANACACGTGTTTAATAGACTTGGAATTGTCCTGCCACGGCAAAAAACCAACCAGCCACCCTCCTCACGCTGGGGTCTGTGGGAGGAACGATCAGAGCGACCTGGGAATCGGGGCTGCAGAGCAGCGATGCCTCATCCCACTTCGAAGCGTGCTTTCAACATTTCCAAAAGCAAAGCAGGGAACAAGGAGAATGAGCTTTAATTTTCATTAATAAAAGTTTCCCTTTAATCTCCTGGCACAGCTAAGAGCTGGTCTTCCTGAGCTACGTCCCTGGTGAAAACTGATGCTGAAATTACAGCCCCAAAAAGCTGGTTCTCATCGGCTGACTGACTGGTCTGAACCAACCGAGGTGTATGTATGCAAAGCGAATAAATCCAGCATCAGCCAGGTCACTTCAGCGGCAGAGGATCAGATTAAGAGTTAAAAAAGGAAAGTAAGATCTTAGTGGCTTACGAAGCTGGACCTGGGCCTCACCGGCAGACAACAGCTTCTCCAAGCAGCAAATATTCCGCACCCGAGCATCAGCCCGACCCCATCACCTCCCAGAGAAACCGGCAGAGCTCAACGTGAAAAGCAAACAATCAGTGACAACAGCCTGGCAGCAGGATAATGCCACCCTCGGCGGAGAACACGGAAAACGACGCTTTCAGAGCCAGTCAAACTCCAAATCACAGTTTGCTTTTTAATTATCTCGAGATAGTGAAGCACGACGCTGAAGTGGGACACGAACTCTGCAGCGTTCTTTCCCAAAATGTCACACTGCAGAAAGTGTCGTTTCCCCCCCCACAGAGGCTTTTATCACTTCCCACCAGAAGATATCACAAGTTAACAAGTCCTAAACGGTCCACCAGCCAGGCAGCTACCCAGCCCATTTACAGATACTGAAAATGGAAGTTTTGCCATTTCCCCAGCTGGCACCACTGCTGGCAAGTCTGTTCCCTCCGAGACCAGGGCAGAAGAGCATCTCCTCGAGTCAAGGACCGCGTTGGGCTCAGCCACAAACGCTACCCGACGCCTGGCAGGTGACTGCAGAGAGCCCCAGCGGGTCGGGACAGACATCGGCGAGGCTGCGAAAGGAGCTCCGAGCATCTTCTGGGGCTGGATCATCTAATTAGACGGCTTAGTTGATCAGCTGGGAAATTAAAGAAGTTCTGGAGAAAGCTCTAATGAAGGAGAAAGGCAGAGGAATTATTCATGGGAAAATGAGACTCTGATTTTTCTTCCCCTAGTTACCAGCACAACAGCAAACGGGCAGATCTGCCTCCTTCCCATTCTTGTCCCAACCAGAATTTCACATCTGACCCAGCACCCTCCGCCCTCCTCACAGGGAAAGGGGAGAGAAATTAAAGGAGCAAAATCAGGAGCCTTCTGAAAAGGAACCAGACTGGAAGAGAACAGGCGAGGAACGGGAAGTAGAGATCCCAGAAGGAGCCAGGCAGCCTTTCTGTCTCTTCTGTACCGGCAGCGAGGCTCTGTCTGAATTCAAATCCCACTGTGAGAACAGCAACAGTCACTGCCGGGTCCCCGAGATCGTGCAGCAAGGACGCTCAGACACATCTTTGTGCAGAAACCACGTAACTTCCTGACTCCTGCCCATTGTATCACTCTGGAGAAAGAGCTCACCTTGATCCCAGCACAGATCAAAGCCCTGAATTTTTTTTTTTCTGCAGAATCCACCCTTTGCCCAGTCCTATACTGCAGGAATGATTGGGTTTGTCTCACTGAGAAAGTCCTGGGACTTGAAGGTGACCGGGCGAGGCAGGATGTGCTCTGGGGGAGAACCTCGGCGCTGGAACCCCCCCTCCGCTGGAAGGCTGCGAAGGTAACCACCAGACCCCATGATTTTATTTTCCTGCATATACCGTACCGCCCAGCCCTCTGCCAAAGCCAGGAAACGGGCAGAACCTCCAGCGTTTCCAGGGCACGCAGCTGCGAGCGGTTTTACACTTTTTGCACAGACACACTTCACAATCCACCTGTGTTTTGCACACACACACTTCAGCCACGCTGCCCGTGAACTCCTTCCCCTGTTCCAACGGGGCTCCAGAGGGGGAACAAAGAGGAGCCGTCCCGCTGCAGCTCCAGGGGCCAGCACCCACTGGGCAAACCCGAAGAAATGACAAAACTGGGGGAGTTCACGCATAAAAATCCCACAAACCGGCCAATGAAGAGACACAGAGCTGCGATCCAGGCACCGCTCGCGCCAGGGCACAGCCACCCAAACTGGGTCATCGGAGCCACATCAACACGGGATCGAGGTGACATCAACACGGGATGGAGGTGACAGCGCTCCGCAGCCCAGCGCTCGAGGGGTGACAGCGTCTAATTAGGAGTGTCCCTGCACAAGGAACACCTCCACGTGTGTGTGCTCATCGTACACGCAAAGAGGGACGGGAACAACAGTTGATGCAAGCTCCAGGTGAGGCAACTCTCGGCAGGCTGGGAGGTGAAACACAAAGCAGGGAATTGTGTCATCGCTGCAGCCATTCGTTCAGCCCCGCAGCAAGGCTTGCGTTGTCACGGACCAGGCAGCAGAAGCCACACAAGCACGGGGACTCGTCTGGGCGCTCTCCCTCAGCTCCGTACGTCAGGCGGTGCCACGCTGTCCGTCCTGCCCAGAGGGACCCGTTGTGGCCGGTGTTCAGCCTGGGGATGCGGTGTCCCCACGCTGGACTCAGCGGCTGGCTCCACGGACAGACCCCAGGACGTCTCCCTGCTACGGGACACAAACGTGTCCCTGGGAAATGTCACTGGAGAAGGCGGCACAGCCGACACCTGTGGCTGCTCTCAGGAAATCCACACTCAATTCGCATTTTGCTGTATTTCAGAAATTTCCATTTGAGAAAAAAGTTGCTGTATTAACACAAAGGTCTCGATATCAGCCTGATTGACTTATTCCACAGCAGCAAGCAAAGGCATCGCCAGCAAGAAGCAGGTTAATCCAACAGCCTCTCCAAAATTTAAACCTTTGCTTCCAGAACAGTTCCACCCCCTGTACCCCCAGTTCCACAGAAAGTTTCCAAACACACATTGGCACCAATCTGTCTTTCCTGGCTTCCAGGGAGCTGGAAAAACTCCCCAAGAGCTGCTATGGCCCCGGCTCCGCGCAGGCTCCGGGCTGGCAGAGGGAGGGGGCAATGCCTTCCTGTAAATGCCACATCTGGCGATGGTTTGGGTCTCATTGTTGGGGAAGGGCTGGAGGGGTGCTCCTGTGGAGAGCAAGAGTTTTGTTTTTCACTTTTTTGTGTTGGGAAAAATACACTTGAGAAGTTTCTAAATGAGTTATTTCAACATTTACAGCTTACTGGAAGTAATTAGGGATATTAACGTACAGAACACAAAGCACATTTATTTTGCATTGCCCTAAATGCTCAAAACTACTCTCTGGACGCAGTTCTCCGGTTTCTGGCTGCTTTTTTAAGAGAACAGTTTACTCATCTGACATACCAAGAAGACTTTCCACTAGAGCAGCAGCAGGACCTTTTTTCCAACAAAGAGCAGTTCAGACATAAAGCCACACCAGGCTGCCGTGCCCCCGCGACGGCAGACACCGAACACCGTCCGCTTTCCCAACACTTTGTCACACGGAATTCTGCCCAGTAAAGAGACAAGGAGCAGAAAAAGGACAGTGGGCTTGCAGCGTAACGCGGGTGGTCTGTGATTAAGGAGCATCTCTAAGATACACAAACATCCTCCAAGCAGCTCCGATGCTGGAACTTCAGAACCTGAACGGACCGACCCAGGGTGCTCCGTCCCAGCACCACCAGAATATTCTGCTGCCAACAAACACAAGGGGATCCCCTGGCCTGAAGCGTCAAGGTTGATCACAAGGAGTCGTTCACTTCAATCCGACTGTTCCACGGCCTGGAAAATACTGAAGAACTTAATTTAACAGTAGCAGGGTCAGTGGGAGAAGAAACATGCCACCGTGAGCATTCACAGGATATCAAGCAATTGTCCGTGTTTGTGCTCGATGCAAACGAGACCCGGGCGAGCCAGCAGGGGAATACAGCTGCTGCATGCATCAGCGAGGGCGGGGGTATTTACCGCACTGCCGACAAACACAGCTGCTTTTCCACCCAGCCCGCATCTGGCACCAGCACGGGGAGGGGGGATGGTTGGTCTTAAAAATATATAAAAATCCCAGGAGGCTGAACTCCAGCAGCATCGGTGCCAAAACCAACAACCGAGCACACGGCGACAGCCTACATGCGGACTTTGGACTCAAACACTTCTAACGCAGAAAATTCAAAGCTCAGGGGAGAACAGGGATGAAGCTTAGTTGGAGCTTTACAGAATTAGGTGCTCAAATCAGTCGTTACACCAAGACCCACCATTATTCACCTAAATGTTCATTCAAGCAAAAAAATACCCAGAGCCTGGCACACCCAGCCCCTGGAGAACGCAGCCTGGGAACGGGGAACAGCCCGAGCTGCACTGCCACGGCCGGGGACACCATCAGAAGGAGGCAGAGAGGCGGAAGGAGAGAAGATGGACATCCCTTTGGAGTGTAAAAACCAACCAGAGCAGCACCAAACAGGTGGGCAGCAGGAAATAAAAGCTACAAACCTTTCTGCAAGTAAATACAAACACACCGGATAGTGTTTCCTGGCTCTAAACAAAGCGAACTTCAAACAAAATAAACATCCCTGAATTTCAAAGCATACCCTCTTAAAAATCTATGAAACATTTGTAAATATTATAATTTTAGAACACTGCAACTTGTTTACTTGTGTACCAGGAACCGTGTGAGCCAAGCTCCTCACAAACACAGGGGGAAAAGGCTGAGGACGAGGTTTCAGCTGCTCTTCAGACCCGCAGCTCTCTGTCCTCGGTCCACACGCTAATGCTGGCCAGAGCCTCCCCAACGGCTCAGGACCACAGGAAATTAAAGCAATTAAACCCAAGACTGGCTGCAGTTATTAGGGAGTAAATAACGCACTCTGGAAACTGTTCTTCAGCTGGGAAAGGTGGGGAACCGACAGCTGCCATCAGAAATCCAGGATTACGCGTGCAGCTGGCACGTTTTGCCAGTTTACATCCCCACCCAAGCTGGGCCATCAAGACACTGGAGACGAACCTGCAGAGCTGTGAAAGAGTCTTTTGCTGTTCTGAGGTGAAAGAAAGGAACCATCCGTGCACAGAGCTGAAATCCCAACGAGTCAGAGGTGCCCGGGGAGGTGTTCTTCAGCCACACAGCCGCTGGCTCACACCCAGAAATCCAGGGTCCCTGGTCCTGCTCTGGAGAGATGAACCAGCTCTGTACAGAATCACTAAAGCAAGACACTCGCCAAACCCAGCCCATAGCACACAGCTCCCATCTAGTAAAGAAAAAGGGGGAGCCCAAAACACGAAACAAGAAACCTGTGGAATTCATTCTGTGTTTCCTTCGGACAAGCTTGGTGAAGCTCTGACGTGATTTCTTACAAACCGTCAATATATCCTTACACCTCGCCTCTAGTTCTGTTCATTGTGGGGAAAAAAAAAAATAATCCACCACTGTTGCAGGGCTAAAATAACCAAAACATACACGACACGCACGGAGTATTTGCTCCTTCCCCGGTACAAGGTTTAACTGGAGGCAACGAAAAAAAATCACGCTGCAGAGATGTCACACGAAGTGACAGTGAAATACAAGGCTCTTCGGAGGACACAATACAAAGCGTAAAGTTGTTTACATCCACAGCAGCTCAGACTGCGGGAACCTTCCTTCGAGCCTTTAGTTACGCTGTGACTTTTTTTTTTTAAAAAACCCATCCAGTTTAATCTGTTACGTCTCCAAAGGAAATGGCTGGCTGTCCAATAAAGCCGCTGCCGTGACAAGCTCCATCGTTAGCAGTCGCGATGCTCCGGCGTCCTCCCGCAGCGTGTGTCGGTGGAAGCGGGGAAGGAGAAGCAGCCGGCCGCCCTCCCGCCACGCACCGTGCCGCCAGCACCCTCGGCCAGCCTGGCTCCCAACCAGGGCTCCGCTCAGCCCAAACCGTGCAAAACCCGGGATGAAACAGACTCTGGCCAAAAAGGCTTCCTATAGGCTTGATATCCCTAAAAATAGCTCAACAGGCAATTTACTCGACACACACCGTCACATCACTCCTTCCTCGTCTGCTTGTTGTTGCTTCGGAAAAGCAAAAATTTCTGCTGGCGCTAAACAGCTGGGGTGCGGATGAGAGATCTTTCTGTGCAGCCTGACTCTGTTCTGCATCCAGTAACGAAGATAAATAAATAGCCCTTTTCTTCTTTTTTTGAATAAACAGCACTAAAAGCATGAGACTGAACAAAAACAACCAGTAAAGCCCGATAGAAATCAAGCCCACGATAAGGACTCGCCTGCCGCACACACCTCTGACGCAGCAGCAGCGACTGCCAGGGAGATGAACTCCATCAGGTGACACAAAGTCACGCTGTTGCTTTCAAAAACCAAAACTTCAAAGCCAGACGCGCAGGTGAGCTACTAGAAGACCACTTCTGGTTTAAGACAGACCATTTCAACGGGAAGGGCCACATATGCTACATCCTATTTAAAAAAAAATAACAGAAACTGCTGCCAGGCACCAAAATGCCACGTTCATGCACTTTCTGTTCATCTGTTTTGTTCTCCTGTCCTGGTCTTGGCTCCGAGACAATTTTCCACAAACGAAGCATCGCCCAGCTGCACCCGAGAGTGAAGACACCACCAGCACCAGCCATGCCCAGCTCCTCCCGGCCGGCAGCGGGGCAGGAGATCCACATCCCAGCGCTTTCTGCTGGCAGGGACACAGGGCAGGACCCGGGGCAGGCAGCAGCTCATCGGCTTTGTCCTTACCAGATGTCGTACCTGGTGCTGAATGAAAACCCTCCGAGGATGTCGGTCCGAGACGCGCAGAGGTGAGAGCGAGCCGGTGAGCGGCGGACACAGCCCACAGGCTGCCACCAGCGCTGGCTTTGGGCAGCTCCTTTTTTTAGCTCCATTAAAAACCTCAACATCCTACGAGTGGTCACCTGGGTATTTCACGAGCCATTACGGGTATTTGATTTAGAACGAGGGTACTTTCTTATACACACCCTTCAACGTCTTAAATACACACAGCTGCCCGTAAAAACAACATCCAAGACCAACAAAGAAGAGTATAAATAAGAGAAAGACTTCCTGGCTTCACAGGGACACAGCCTGTGGCCGGGGACTGTGCTATAAAACACCCACTACCACCACTTATTTTTCTCTTTCTAGAAGTTTAGCAGGGTAGCAGTTTACTACAAATACCTCTGAATGGATTAAAAAAAAATCATAAAAACAAACCCAAAACCAGAGACATGCTTCAGTATTTCCTGGCCAAAACTGAGGCTCCTCTAGCTCTCCAGGTACATACCAAGGCTTGTCACCACTCGAATAAGCAGCTCTGATAAAAAAAAAAATTCTTGTTCTGCCCCTCTCCAAAGCCTAGAGTAGTAATATTTTTTTTTTTTCACTACTGAGTTTGTGCTCAGCAGTTATCTAAGAGATGCTGACGGTGTTACTGGGACCTACAGCCCCCCCCCACAGCCGTGCACTGGAACATTTCCTACCACCCCAACGAGGCTCAGACACCCGCCCGGCTTTCACAATGGTCTGAGTCAAACGAAACACCGAGCAGGGCAACCCAACGGTGAAAACAATAATTACCTGATCTCTCCCAGGCCCCAATTAATAATGGTATCTGAAAGAAATGAGACATACCCGCGCATACCGGCTCGCTCCCTCCCTTTCCTGTTGGGCAAGCTGCGGTGCAGGACGGACGCAGCCCCGGCGGGCAGGTCCCTCTCCCGGGGAACACGCGCTGTCCCCAAGCTGTCCCCGAGCTGTCATTACCAGGGGCTGCTCCGACCAGCAGCTCCCGGTGAATCCCCCGTGGTGAACCCCTGTTTGGGCACCGAGGAGGCGTTCACCCCCGTACCCCGCAGAGAGCCCTCCCCAGTGCCGCGCACAAACCAGGCAAACCCACGCTCGGGCCAAACGAGCGGCGAGTCCTTATTGCGCGCTGCCCGGCGCTCTTCACCGCCCGAGTGTCCGCAGGGGACGCAGGAGGAAGCCCAGGTTCTCTGGCATTTCTGCTCCTGCTTCCTGCTGGAACCGCTGTTTGCCGCAGCCAACGTTTCCACTGCTGCCCGAACGCATCTCCTTGTGGAGGAAGAAGGAAGAAGAGAATCCCATTTGGGAAAAAAGAAAATAAATATTTGTGAGACAAGCTTGGTCTCTCGGGTGACACGGGCTGAGGTCAAAGCACACACACACCCCAACGCTTGTGAACTGCTGCTCTAATCGTCGCAGGGATGTGCTGGGCACAAGGTGGAAGAGCTGGGATACCGAACCCCCCCCCCAGCACCAATATAACAAAAAGATGCAAATGAAAAGCAATCAGAATCAGTTCCTGAAACACCTTCCATATCTGTTAATTTTATAATTCATTTGTTCCCAAACTACACCTTCTTCAGCTCCTGGCAACCTTCCTATACGGCACCTNAATATAACAAAAAGATGCAAATGAAAAGCAATCAGAATTGGTTCCTGGAACACCTTATCTGTCAATTTTATAATTAATTTGTTCCCAAACTACACCTTCAGCTCCTGGCAACCTTCCTATATGGCACCTGCATGGCAAAAAAATACAGCACCCAGACTGCACGGGAGAAACTCAGAGCAACTAAGATCTCCCCCCACTCCCCCAGCAAAAAGCCATTTTCCTGTTTAATCCTTCCCAGTCTCCCTGGAGCCTGGGTCAAGCAACTTTTGCGCAACCAGTTTGACTTTTGCTTCCCGATCTCGGGGAATTCCTCTTTCCTCTCCTGGAGCAGGGAGCAGAGCCGCAGGAGCAGCACGGCGGGGGTGTGAAACACAAGTTGGGGTTTACATCTCTTACTATCGTAACATTTCAACAACCGCTTTGTGCGCAGTAAAGCAACGTTTTATTATTCATCTGCCAAAAAAAAAAGAAGTGCTGGCTTAGAAAGTATTACACATAAGAGTGGTATAACACCAAAATAAAAAAAAATAAACGGTGGAGGGGGGAAGAGGACAAGAGTACGGAAAAGCCATCGGCTTTGACACCCCCCCAAATCTGTAGTATTTATTTTGATGATTTTATTTCATTATTTGCCAGTTTATTAGATACCACCCAGAACAAACCCTTTGATTCAACTGCCCTGCCTCATCTCTTCACCGTGTCACGTCAGCAACAGCTTCTCTTGCCATGTAAAATGAAAACCCGCGGAAAGCGTAACGTCACTTTTTGCAAGTTTCAGCTGGAACAGCCCAGAGCCACTGGGGATGCGGAGCCAGGGATACTCCTCACCCTCGTGTCCCTCTGTTTACACAACTCCATCGCTTGGGCCGACACAGCCCTGAGCAGGAGGAGGGAGATCCAGCGCAGATCCCAGAACAGGATNAAAAAAAAAAGAAGTGCTGGCTTAGAAAGTATTACACATAAGAGTGGTATAACACCAAAATAAAAAAAAATAAACGGTGGAGGGGGGAAGAGGACAAGAGTACGGAAAAGCCATCGGCTTTGACACCCCCCCAAATCTGTAGTATTTATTTTGATGATTTTATTTCATTATTTGCCAGTTTATTAGATACCACCCAGAACAAACCCTTTGATTCAACTGCCCTGCCTCATCTCTTCACCGTGTCACGTCAGCAACAGCTTCTCTTGCCATGTAAAATGAAAACCCGCGGAAAGCGTAACGTCACTTTTTGCAAGTTTCAGCTGGAACAGCCCAGAGCCACTGGGGATGCGGAGCCAGGGATACTCCTCACCCTCCTGTCCCTCTGTTTACACAACTCCATCGCTTGGACCGACACAGCCCTGAGCAGGAGGAGGGAGATCCAGCACAGATCCCAGAACGGGATTAGGGTAACTGAGACTATTCAACTCAGCTTTCCGAACGCAGACAGGATTAATTATTAGAAGGCAGCTTGATTTTGAAGCATTTTAAGTTTCTCATTTTGCTTCCAGCTTACCTCCACGGAGGCCAGGATCCCCCCGCACCGAGGATCCTGAATCCCGGGAGAGCGATGCCGTGAAAGGCTCGGGATGGACGCGTTTGTCCTGACGACGATGCTCACAAGGCTCGTACAGACGCTCGTTCCTCAGATACATCCCCAGTGTTTACACTTTATTTTTTTTTAAATAGGACAAACGGCTCCATAAAGAAACACTTTACAGCCAGAACCAACTCCTGCTAATTGGAGGTTTTGAAGAGTCCCCGAGGAAGCTGGACAGGCTGGCGCTTCTGTGCTGTTGTTTTTGTTTAAGGATGTAGAGGAGACTGTATGTATTGCTCACAGTCTGGAAAAAAAAGCAACTATAATTATTTGAGCCTGACAGCGTGGCTCAATGGAACACAAGACACGGCAGAGCAAGCGATCCCTGCACGGGGAAGGTTCAGAGCCAGGATCTGTTCATGCTGAGGATATCTGTGAGTTGTCCCACGGCTGCTCTAACACCAAAGCAGCCCCCGTTCACCCCAAACGCTGCCCAGGACCACAGGCAGGGGGTTTTGTGCCGGATCACCCCTTTCAGCCCCGTGAATGAACCTGCCTACGTGCAAACCACCTCAGAGCGCTGCCGCCCGACCACATCCACTCCGGCTGGAAACCAGAGAGCTCAGAGGAGTGCTGTGCCCTGGACAACGCTCTTTATTTCTTGAGGATGAGTTAGCGAGAGCAGCGAGCGACACGGGGGCTCCAGATGACATCCCAGGCCAGACGAGCGCGGATGAAACACGTCAGAGAAGTGATGAGAACCAGAGCAAGCCCTCAAAGAGCAGAGGGCCAGTCAACCAAGGGCATCAGGAGATGACATCCCCTCCTCCTTGCCGGGATTTAGGTGGAGTTCATCGGGCATTAGGTCCGGCAGGAAGCAGAGAAACCCCAAACAGAAGCCAGGATTGCGATGTGCCGGGGCACGTTCCATATAAAACCAACACCACAGAAAATTAGGAGTCAATCTGGGTAATGTTTTCCCTTTTTGTTTGCTCTCCTACAGTAAGTGGTTATTTTCTCTGCGGTGGCCACACCTCCTGTAAAGGGACTTATTTAGAATATGCGCGTTTGCTGGGCACGCCAGAGTTCGTTCTGTCATTTCAGGTTCCATTTGTCCCGAGCGGACAGCTGGCTGCACACACGGATCAGAAACCCATATGCAAGTCGCATTTAAGCAGCTTAGCACATATTCCATTACCATATTTTATTACTCCAGTAAGAAGAAATTATTATTCAATCCAACCTAGATTGGATTTTAAAGCTCCCCAACAACAATAGCTCAGGAATCTGTTTACGTGGCTCAACAAAAGACAATAAGCCTGAAAACCCGAACTCCCCCTCAATAATTCACGGGTTATTTAAAGCCTGAAACAGACACAATATACATTAGTCACAACTCTGCATCAAGCTATTTTTTCCCCCCAAGATGAGACACGCAAAGGCCCCGCTTCCCACCCCTCAGCCAGGGAAAGCACGGCGGCACCCGGCTCCGCGGCTAATCCCGGGGGAGCGCAGGGGGCTCTGCGGGAGGAGAGCTCATCACCCAGCACCCAGCCCCGTGCTGTCTCCGCTGATCCTACAACATTCAACAGCAGCTTCCAGCCTCAACACAACTGTCTTTATGTCACATTAAATATGAACTATCACACTACAGGCACGCTCTCGTCAGCGACGAGAACTCTTCCTTTTAAAGCAGAAACATCACAAACTGTTTTCTAGAAAGCACGGCTGAATTCCTACCCGTACATCCCCCTGAAAAACAAACCTGTTCGTGCGTGTGAGCACACTGACATTCTAGAAGCTTTTCAGACCCAAATACTCCCACCAGGAAACCATGTTCAAAGCAGAAGAGTCCTAAACTCGTCCCTCCCAGGATATATGGGTGAGTGGGTCAGAGCTCCCCAGCGCTGGGGCTAACAGAACCATGCCCTTGATTTCCCAACCAAACACACCCAAGACATGGGATCATGTTTAAAGGCACTTCTTGGAGCTCAGAAGCCTTTCTACAACGCACCAACTCTTCCTGTACAAAGAGACTAAAAAAAAATAATTATTCTAGATCTCAAAAGCTCTTTGAGCATTTTGCTTATTTTCAACTTGTCCATTTGTGACTACAGGAAGAAAGTAACACAAATCCCAGCAAAAACCCACCCGAAACAAACACAACACAGCTCTTCCCCTCTTGGGTTAATCTTGGTTAGGTACAACCCTGACGAAAAGCTCTCAATGCTGGAATGAGCGCTAATATTTCAAGACAAAGACTAAGCAAGGAAAAAGGTTGTTGCTGTATGAGAAGACATTTCCCCACTCCTACCAGTGTGTTTTTATTCCTTATTCTGTTCTGTAAGCAGCCACTCTGCAGTAATGAAAAAAAATAAATCTGTGCAGCCACGAAGAGACTAGAACAGTAAAAACAATAACCCTGGACAACACTCGCTACGCGTGCAGCCTTCTCTTTCCAAGCTCCCAGGTTTAGTTCAGTGTTGGGATGCCCCAGAAACACGAATTTTTTACACTATTTAACCTGAAACCATTCTGAAGAGACACGCTGCTACTTATTTACAGACGCTAATACGGATTTAATACGGAAATAAAACAATTCCACGTGCAATATCACAGAAGCGTTATTTTCTGCACTTTTCTCAGCTCCAAGGACAGCTTCCCAGCGTTTCAACGCCGTTCTCTGCGGAACCAGACACTCTCCAGTTTACCATTAACCAGGGATTTCCCTGGGTTGCCTTCCACCTGATGGGGGGGGACACAGCCACATCTTTACCGTTCGGGGCTCTTGTCCTCGCACAGCGAAGGGCCAGGCAGGTATCGCCAGCGAGGGGCCAGGCAGGTATCGCCATCCTCCAGAACCCCGCTGCTGCTCTCCCCGCTGCCCCCCCCTCGGGAAGCCAGCTGTGACAACAATGCCGGGCTGGACGGACGCAGCCCTGGCTCCTGCTTTGTGCCATTTTCTTTCAATAGATCTTATTGTTCACCCTCCGCTCCTTCCGTCCTCTCCATCCCCCCCCTCCCCGTAAGCACATTTTTCCCGGTTACTGCCCAAAAAGCGTCGAGCCGGGGCCACCTTCCCCTCCCCAAACCGCCCCCCCCCCAGCCCCCTTGTTTTCCAGGCTCCAACCC
>VZTO01023329.1:71622-85744 GCA_013400615.1 Syrrhaptes paradoxus | reverse complement strand
GGGGGGGGGGCACATCCCCCGCCCCTCCGCTGCCTTCCGGGAGGAGCGGGAGAGACCGCGGCGCTCAGCCAATCACAGGGCTGGCTGGAGTGACGTCACGGCGTCATTCCCGCGGGAAAATCAAGCGTGGTGCTGGGGGGGGGATCCCCGCCGCTTCCCGCCCCCCCGCCCCGCCGCCAGAGAGCCGAGACCGCCTCGTACCAAAGAGATTTATTCGCAGGTGAATCAACACGATCTTGGCGAGATTTCCCCCAAAGTCGGGGGTCGGCGCTACCCCCCCATGACGTCACGGGGCGGGGGTGACGTAGAAAAACACCAAAAAAAGCACATTTCCCATTTCCCGCGGGGTGTTCACATCACCCGGACAGAACCTTCTTTTAATCTCCGTGTCCGCGTCCCCACCTGAGATTAAAAGGTTTGGCTTTTATTTCTCTTTACACTTTTTTAAATCTTTCCAATACTGAAAGATGTAAAATAAATTGTCGACAATAAGCAAAAATATTTTAAAAATAAAACATTTGTCAAAGACCAAGCGCTGACGGGTCAAACGTCTGCGCAGCCGCGGGGCTCATCGCGGCGACGGGAGCGTCTCTCGCAGATTATTTCGATCACGCGATGGGGAAGGGGCGAAAAGGGGGCAAAAACGGGGCGAAAAGCTTTAAACCGCCGCCTGCGCGGCCTCACGGGGCCGGGAGGAATTTCCTTCCCGGTGTTTCCACAGGCGACGGCGATGTCCGCCTTCCGCAGGAGGAATTTAGGATATCAGACTTTGGTCTCGGGCGAGCAGAGGACTCTTTCCTTTAAAACACTTTTTTGTGTTAATTATGAAGCTGAATGATATTTCCTTCCAAATTTTACTGCGTTTCACACCGGTTAAACATGACTTTGATGGATGATGAGTCCAGCAAACCGTCCTGTGAAATCCCCAGCCTTGATTCGACTCAAAGAGTGTTTCCTTCGGAAGGCTCTCGATGCCTTTGCACAACCCTGAACGGATCAAAGGGCTTTTGTGAAACAAAACAACTTAAAAATCCCACAAGGGCAGCACAGAAAAACCTGCCGGAGTCGGCCCAGGCACCGCTTCCCAGACGCAGCCGCTGCAGCAGGGTCTCAAGATAAATTAATCGGGTGTCGCCGTGTTGCCGTCATCCTCTCCAGAGCCACCCCACAGCCACACGACTCCGATGCTGCGCAAGGTAACGGCGTTTGCTCCAGGTTCAGATTTTACTCTTTTCCCATCGTCCTGGCACGTGAAGGTGGCAGCGCTGGTGAGGGGGAAGCGAAGCAGAGCACGAGGAGCAAAGGATGAGCGGTGGAAAAGAGAAGGGAGCTCTCCCCAGCCTGCGGGGGCTTGGGAGAAATTCCGGCTCCTGCATTTAGGAATTAAACCAAAGGCAGAAGAGGTGAAAAATCCCTACAAGGGACTGGGCAGCTGCCACCCTGCTGAAAGCACAGCGGCCTTGGGATGGGCTAGAAAAGGAACAGCTCTCCGGGGGGATCCCCGGGGTCAGACCGTAAGCAAGACTGGGAATCTCTGTGCTTTAAAATAAACCTAAATCCTTGACATCTTTCCAGACTACATAACATGTAATCTCATTCCCACGAGGGAAATCCTGGCCTCCAGGAATCAATAGCAACATCCAGCGGGAGCCGGATTCTGCTCCGTACGTAATTCCGAAGATGTGTTCGCAGAACCCCTGATTTCCTATATTCTTCTTCAGTGAATCAGATTTTAAAAATAAAACGCTCTCCTGAGTCTCTTTTCCTTTCAGGGACCACAAGATAAGACCACGGAGGATGCCTGAGTCATGCTCCTAATTCCAGCCAAAAGGGGGAAAATCCATCTCTTAAGGAAATCGCTGGTTCTGCCGCCACTCTCCTCCCGCTGAACCAGTTCGGGGCTGGGACACGGCTGGCTCACTGCAGGCTAACAGAAGGGAACGCTTGTGTGCACTACCAGAGCTACTGGCGGGGAAGTGTGCTGCAAGTTAACAGAAAAAGAAAAAAGCAAAAACCCAAATGAAACCCTGGAGGGCTCAGGAACAGCAGCAGATCCCAAAAACAAGGGCTGGATTTTAGCCGGAAGCTCACAGGAGCTGTTCTGGCACCATCAGTGGACGTATTCGTAGCGGATAAATCCAGCGTGGCTCTGAAGAGTCTGCAGGACGGGGACGTGCGCGGCCGACAGTCCGTCGTGTCACAAACGCAGCATCAGGGGGTTCTGGGGAAGCTCCGTTTGCTGGGCTGACGAGGAAGCAGCGCCCAGGTGAAGCGAGCGAGTCCCTTTCCAATTTGGATTTGCTCCAAGGCACACCAGAGCTTCACCAACGCTACAGCGGCTGCACAAAGCCCTGGGTCCCTCTGGGCTCTGCATCACACAATTACAACAGGGATGGCGTGAAAACACACGGCGTTCGGATACGGACATAAATAAATAGCTAAAATGAAAGGGAAGTCAAACGTAAGACAGCTATCCTTCATCCCTGTGAGCTGGACTAAAATCCTGCCATCCAGCGGGACACAGTGCCTGATTCTGCAGAGCAGCTCGTGTCAGAGGAAGACGAAGTTGCTCAGCACCGCACTGAATCAGGCATTGAATGAAGAAATGCTACAAAAATAAAATAAATTAAAAAAAACCTTTTTTTTTTCCTTCCAATCACCTTTGTAAAAAGAATAAAACCCAACCCTAAAACATGCCCTAAAAATAATTAGTTTAAAACTCCTATAAACAAAAGCAACTGAACGGGAAGAGGGGCAGAGGCACTCGGGCTCTCCCAGCACAGCCGGCGTTTGCACCGCTTCGGGGCTGCTCCCACGCTTACACACATCCTCACCGTCACTCCCATTAATGCTAACGGGGCAATTAATACTTCGAAACGAAGAATGAGTGTAAGTGTCCGCGGGACGAAGGCCACAGTCAGGAACCTGGCTTGCTGAATGAGCTGCTGGCACTCACACTTCCTGTTCAGACTTTGGAGATCCTTGGAAATACTTTTTTCCTCTTCAAATGCATCCTGTAACAATCAGCGCGGCAGGTTTGCAATGAACGGTTCCTTCCTTTCCATCTCTAGAACCCACAGGTCCTGTGTACAGCTTATCTTTTAAAGATACTATGAGAATCAGTTGCCAATTAGAGCAACATCCATGAGATCGTCGTCTTCTTCCCCAATCAAAAACTCAGGGCTAGCCCGGGAGGGTCGCTCGGCCGAAAGGATAGCGCTGCTCGTCATGGAGAGCGACTGCTCAGCCGAAATCGGGGACTTCGACCAGCTCTCCGGCTTCATGCTGTGAGATTTCTTCTTGTCTCTGTCTTTATCCCGATCCCGATCTCTGTCCCGGTCTTTGTCTTTCACTTTTTTCTTCTCTTTTTTGTGCTTCTTGTGTTTTTCTGAGCTGTACTCGGGCAAAGGCCTGATGCCATCGTCGGAGCTGGGGCTGTTCTGGTAGGATTTCTCCGCGATGGAAGAGCCCGACTCGCTCTCGCTGTCTACGTTTTGGGGAGTGTATGCTGGTGACTTGCTGTGGCTGGGAGAGCAGCGCTCGTGTTTTGGAGTCGATCCACTGATGAGAGGGGACCCGTAGCTTTTGGAAGAAGCCATCTGAGGCCTCAGGCTGTCCCCACCTCCTTCCCCGGGTTTCTGCAGAGTTACTTTGGCTTTAATGCTAGGGGAACCACCATCGTGTTTGCTGATGATAATTTTGGCCACTCCAGTGCTTCCAACGTTTTTGGAATCTGAATTCTTCTTGGAAGAGTCAACAGATCCTCCAGAAACAGAGACTTTAGATTTCTCTTTGTCACTCTTCTCCCGTTTGCCCTGGAACTCGGCTCCAGACATGTTGTGTTTGGAGGACATCGTATGGCTTGAGGAATTGGAACTTGGCCCCATCTGTCCATCCATCGGGTCATCTCCACCAGGCCCGCTAGTGACAACCCCGTGTTTCAGCTTGTCTATGACGGCAGTCAGAGATGGCTTCTTGTTTCTGCTTGGAGACTTGCCCTTGGAACTTCCATGCTGGTTCTGAGATGAAGACATGGAAGACCCACTAGATGAAAAGGAAGATGAAGATGCCGTCGAAGAATTTGATGAAGGAGGAGGTTTCTGTGACATGGACCCAGAGGAACCCATTCCTGAAGACGATTTCATGCTTGAGCCTGATCCAGTCCCAGACATATGGGAGCCTCCGGAACCTGAACTGATAGGTGACTTTGCTTTAGATGATGGGGGAGTACCTGGGACAGGTTTCATGGGAGAAGCAAGCTTCTCAGAACCTCCCGAGGGTCTAGAATGAGATGGAGAGATGTTTGGTTTACTCATGGACGGGTTCATAAGCGACGATGGCTTTCCTTGAGGTTTCATCTTGGTACTTCCAGAACCGCTGCTGAGGCCGTGCTTGGTGATGGGGGAGGACCCGGGCTTTCCCACCGACTGAGCCGAGCTCTTGGACTGACCTGAACTTGAGCTGCCTTGGCCCGAGTAGAGGCTGCTGCTCATCTTGGAGCCAGAAGACCCTTCTGATTTGCTGCTTTTAATTTTGCCTGAGGTTGAAGAGGAGGAAGAAGAGGAGGAGGAAGAAGAATGGCTATGATGGCTTTTGCTGCTGGAGGAGGTGACAGAGCCGCTACTGGTATACTGGCCGTGTGAAGACGGTTTGCCAACAGTCACTGTTCCTTTTGGGATCTGAATGGTTATTTTTGGAATAGGAGGAGTAGCTACACCAGGAGGAGTCTGAGATCTGCCTGAACTCCCAGGAGATTTGGACCCACCTGTGCTTGCTGGTGGTGTGAAAGGCCTGTTTGAGGAACTGTGAGATGGAGATTTCCCATCTGTCTCCTGCTTCTTCCGCTTTGGGAGTTTCTCTTTACTTTTACCATCACTGGATGGCGTCCGGCTGCGCTTCCCTGCCTTCCCGTCTATCCCGGGACCTGCCAGGTTACCTCCAGAACCATTGCCTTCCTTTACCCGTTTCTGAGTTTTTTCTTTTCCTATATCTCCTGTATTCAGTAAAGGGCTCTGACCTCCACTGTGATGCTCCATGATGTCAGAGGACCCCAGAGCTTTGTTTGCTGCTGCAATAATACTAAAATCTACTGTATCGGACTGATTGCTCCCCTTAAATTTATTTTCCCCCCCATCAGCCCCCAAGACTTGCACCCCCAAAGTAGTCAGAGCCTGGGACGCATAGCCCTTGAAATCATCATTGTCTCCGCTCTGACTGCTCTCGTCAAAGTACTCCTCCCCAAAGCCACTCTGACTCTGACTGTTCAGCAAGTCAGGATTGAAATCTACTCCATCTGGAAAAAAATGGTTTGAGGAATCGCTGTTGGGGCTCACAGCAGCGTCTGCTATCAGGTCTGCTGGGTCTGTGTACGGGTTCTCGCTATTGTTGGTCTGAAAAACATCTGGGTCAAAGAGGGCACTTTGTGAATGTCCTGAACTAGAAGAGTCTCTGACTGGAGTACCAATGGGCGGACAGTCCTCATTACTGGTGGGCAGCTTGGAAGCCTCCTCTGCTATATCCGAAAGGATATCAGTAACATCGGCTCCAATGCTGTCCGAACTCGAGAGTCGAACCATTCTCTGAATACTGGGCTGCGAGTGAGGTATAGGCTGCGGGTATGTAGTAGGAGGAGTGCTGCATTGACTGGGTGCTGGAGTAATATGGGGGGTGTCCAGGGTATCTGCGGTCATGTTGACATCAAAAATGGGATTCTGGGAGTCTACGTCCATTGAAAAGAGCTCCCTCTGGAAATCATCCTCAGTCTGATGCTTGGGCTTGTCGGCCGGCATGCGGGATTTTTTTTTCTTTTGCTTATTCCCCCCAGGGCCCATTTCCATTCTGGGGGAGCCAGAGGAAGAGTTCTGCCTTTCCAGAGGGCTGCTCCCATACAGAGTGGAGAAATCCTGAGGGGGATTCTCTTTAAGAAGGTTCATGAGCATGGGGTGGTTCTTGGTGTTGCCTGCTGGTGAGGATACTGGTGGTGGTGTGTGGTGGGGAGGGGTTGGACTTGAGCCAATGGCAGACCCCACATTCCCTGTGATCTGCAACAAACTAGTGAGAATTGGGTTCTGAGACACTTTGCTGAAGTCCTCCCCATGGCCCACCGAGTCATGCCTCTCTTTCATGCTTATGCTCATGTTAAACAAAGTGGTGATGGGCCCCCCAGGAAAAGTGTTTGTCGGGGTAGTGGTACCACTCATTGGGTTGCTGCCTGTGGTCATGCCATACCCGGGGCTGCTGGCTGGGGGAAGATTTTTCTTCACCATGTCTTCCACTGTCTCTGCAATGAGGGACAAGGCTGGTGTGTCTGCTTGGATGGTTTCTGCTTTTCTACGAATTGCTCTCATGGTGACAGGAATGGACATGCACCTGCAAGACACAAGACAAAGGGTTTAGCCTGCATTTTGCTGCCCTACAGCAATGTTCTCTGAGGTGTTTTAACGACTTCATCCGACATGAAGCGAGCAGTAAGGCTCTTGGGCACAAGAGAGCAACATTGTAAATGCCCTACTGTTGTGCTTGTATTTATACATCCCATTATGCCATGAGACAACCGTGCCTTTATTCATTACCCTGCAATCAGAAAGGTAGAATTAATCAATCAATTAACTCTAATAACTAATAGCTGACAGATCACGATCTTGTACTTAAAGCACAGGATGCAATCTGGGTTGTTATTCTGATTCTGCCAGAAAACACCTTTGTCTAAGCTCGGTAAACTGAATTTCCTGCAGCCCCGTAAAAATGAGTGACAACGCCCCATTCTACACAAGGATGACAAGCTTATAATGTTCTGAAAGGAAAAATAGCTCTGAAGAGGTCTGTGTCATGCACTGGTATCATTCTGCTGTGCTCTGAATGGTGGCTGGGGTGGAGGAACCTTGATAAAGGGTCTGTGTAAACGACAAACGGCAGGGGAGCTCTTCGTCATTTGACAAGATGTTGAAAGGAACCAGCTACAGGAGAAGGCATAAAGAGGCGCCTCAGACACGCAGCCAAAAATACGCAGCTATGGTTCAACATCTGGAGTGGAATTTTCAATAAGGCTCCAAGTTTTCCTCTCTTCCAAACTACCACTACCAAAACTCACCCCAGACAGAATGGCTCCAAAACCACTGGCGTAAAGATGAGACAGGCACAGAGTTCATCTATATGATTTGGAGTGTGTGGCAGCACAAAAAAATCCAGCTTACCTTTGAACAACTTTGGCAATGAAATCATCTGTACAGATAAGAGCATCAGACAGCCCTTTGTACAGCTTACAGTTCACGTGAGTCGAGTCTTGCACATCCATTACCACTACAAGAGAGAAGGCATTGGGAAGAGATCAAAATCCTGGTCACAGTGGAAGAAAACTCTGCCTGTCTTCTCCTAAATCCACTCGTGCTTTTACCGAGGCCACTTACCACACACCAGGGAGTCATTCACGGGATGCTGAAAGGAGACACTGAAACAGGAGTCAGAGAGAGGACAAACTTCAAACTGCAGGATCCCCGGAGAATCTGAAAGACAGGGGAACTGTTAGATTAGGGAACACAGCAGCTCAATACAGAAGAAGGAAAAAAAAAAAAAAAAAGGGTAAGAAAGAAAAAAAAAAGAGAAGCAGCACAGACCTCATTTCTTATTCCTATACCTGGGAATGCGGTACCCACCTTCTTTTAAAACTGTTCGCTTGACACAGCTGCCGATCAGCGTGTTGTACGCCACCTGATGCCTGATCAAATTGAGGATGAGAGGAACCCGTCCAGGGTGCTGGAAGGCGATTTTACTAATCAGAGTTCCTTGAAGGCTTCTTCCATCTGGGAGAGGAGCATCTTTGTTCAGAAAGTAACAGTGCTGCTGTCCTGGAAGAGCCTGACAAACAATTTCTGCTTTACTCCAACTACGGCTGGGTACAAGGCAACAACAGACATCTAGGAAGAAAACAGCAAACCCCAGATCCAAGTGATGCCCAGCCACCTTTCTGACTGAAAATGACAAACAATGAACACACTTTCCTTCCAAACTGAACAAGCAAAACACAATTTCAGCTCCTCAGAACTAAAACAGTTTCATACAGGATGGTATCCCTTCAGAGGAAAGAGAAATCCTCTGAAGTTAACAGGAGATCTGTCACTGATTAATTTAAGAATTAGGATTTCTCCCAAAGCGATGCGATGCGTTCAGCCACACATTACAGTGCAAACAAGAGAAGACAAAATCTGGGAAGACTCAGTCCCATTCCTCTGCTGTCATTCCTGCAGCTGTACTTCAACAGCAATGGATTTTTCACCAAAAAATTTTCCTAATTACTGTGGTCATGTCTGTATCTGCATTCTAACGCTCGGATAGCTATTGGCTGTAAATAAATGCTGTACCAACTCCCTTGATCCTACTTGAAAGAGACCTGAAACAGACGAGAAGCCCCAAACTGCTCATCTACAGCACAATGCCCTGGTTACAACACCACACTTACTGCGTAGAAGCGCATATTGTGGTTTAAAGGCAGCGGATCAGCCTCCTTGGATAATTCAAACTGTGTGATCAACTCATACAAGGGTACAAACGTTGGTGGCGTGTCGAACAGTGGAATACCTGAGGGAACAGATAGCACAGAATGATAGCATCTGGGAGCCAGAAAGAGATGCTGGGCCAGGGAAGGCGTTAGTGTCTAGGAAAGGAAATCTATCCAGGCTTTACTGCAAACGGAGCACAAAACCTTCAGCAATTTTTCTGGCACACGTTAAAAATCAGCAGTGGTCCACTGATAAAAATCTAGGGAGTATGTGTCTGACAGATCTGCAACCCACCTGTGCAGCTCTGAAGTTTCTGAATCAAAGCTCGAGACACTGGAATGGGACGTGGGAATTTCAGGAAGAAACAAGCTGGTAAGTCCACACTGTTGGCACTGGTGATCGACGAGAAAGACGGAGTTCTGAAACATTGAGTCAATACAGGATCTCATCAGATGCAGGGTACGACTGGCTTCTGCTGGGAGCATTTACTGTTTGCTCAAACATTGTTACACTGTCTTAAATATTGAGACACTCCCCAAAAGCCTGTCATATGCTCGAAATACATATTTCTTGGCTAAAGACAGCACCCAAGTGCTTCATATGATGCCACAACATCCTGCAGCCGTCTCCCCACTCCAACCTCAGCAGAGGACTGGATGTGAGTTTGCAGCTACCCAAGGCAGCAGACCCGCCCTTCGCTCACCCTTTGCTGTCGACGGGATGGGAGCCCATGATCAGCGGCGCAATGGGAAGTTTGTACATGGCCATGGTTCCCTCGACCGTTACTGCCACATTCATACCCAAAGACCGAGGAACTGCAGGAGGAAGCAAGAAAGGAAAAACAACGACGTAAGCTGATGAAAAACCCCCCAATGCAAGCTTTATGGATTAAAAATCGCTATGGTGGAAGCATCTTATTTCCTCCACACGGCAGTTTTCAGCGTTCACCTTTATCCCTAAATGGACTACAGCCAAACCAGTTACGCTACCGAACACTCTGTTTCCCTCTTGCAAGGTAGATCAGTTGCGTAATTCTTAAAAGGTATTCCAAATATATTTGCAAGTCTGTAGTATGCTCTTCAGAAAGCAAAACAAATAATGATTTTGGACTATTTCACCCTCTTCTTTCCTGAGACCAGCCTCAATTTTAATTGGTGCTTGGTTTTGTCATTTTAGCGAGAGGCAGAGGTCCATGTAAGTGCATAAAAAGTAATCTTCCAGTAAAATGGCAGAGACACAAGTATTCCCACACAGCAGAGGGGAGCCAGACTGTGTGAATTCTGCTTTCTTCTCTCCTTCAAGCAGCAGCTCCTAACGCTGACCTACCATTGTTCTCGTGCAAAACAACAGGGGCTCCAGTGCCGTCTTCAAACAAATCATAGGGCGAGACGTAATACTTGAGATTCATCAGAAGACCTGTGGGAGAGAAGCTTTTGAACAGGCGATAAGATGATACACGTTAACCCGGTCGTTATTAACCTCTGTAACCACAGAATATTTGCACTGTAACACAGCGCACGCTGCGCAGAGCTGCGAGTGCATCCTGAGTTGTTCTCTGCTGTTAAAGACACAGACACGGCCATCTGCCATAAAATTACTGGGTGTGGCTCTGTAAAGAAAAGCTGCCTTTCTGGATCGCGTGGGACTTACAAATACCTGACCAGCTTGTCCCTCTTTCAGTTCGATTAGCATTTGCCACTATTGCCATCACTTGATGTGAAACTAATGTCCACAAATGCGACCCTGAACAAAGTAGCTTTTATTCTTTTTTTTTAAATTTTAAGTGTTAATCAAAGATACCTCCGCTCCTGGGGGTGAGATAGCCAACACTGCCGTGGAGGATCTTGTCGAGGGGATTTGCATTGGTGGCTTGCCTGCAAGAGAGGCGATCACAGGTATGTAACACGCCAGAGTCATATGTGAAGCCAAAATTCACGTGCTGACAGCAGTCTAAGATTTTAGCTCAATAGACCCTTCTTGGTCACACAGAAGTAGTGATCTTAAACTTCACACTGGTGCAGGCAAAACAAAAACTACTTGGCTCACTACAGCATGGATGGTTTATCTACTGCATCTCCAGCAGTGAAAGATGGTGAAATGTTTCTCAGTTTTTTACTGTAAAACACATCATCACTAATCCACCTAGTTACACACTTCAGAATCAGCCGATATGATGCAGCATTATTAAGAAAAAACAAACCCACAACAAAACCCAACAAACCATGTCCTTACCAATACATCCCTGCCATTTTTGAGAGATCCAGCTCCAAGGACTGCAGAGCCAGGTACATTTTAGTTTTAAGTTTGCTGAGGAAAAAAAAAAAAAAAGGAAACACACAATGAACATTTAAGCACAGAACTAAAAGGCTTCTACATTTCTTTAATTTCATATGTGTGGATGTATTCTTGACTTACTTGTCTCCTGGCAGCTTATACAGGTTCACAAGTCCTCTTAGATGCTTTGAAAACTCATCAAAATTTTTCTCTCTGAAAGTAAGAGGGAGAAAAAGTTAATATGTATTTAAATTTGTAACAGAGGAGGTTTTGTTCTGAAAAGCTATATTAATACAGACACTAAGTCACTTAAGAAAAGACTTTTTTGACACATGAAAGATACAAAACATGTTCTTTAAGTGATCTGTCTTTAATGATTCTGATGAACGTTGTGCTGTGGCTTCCGAGATGCCATGCACAGCTGTCAGAATCAGAAATATCTGAACCAAGCCAGACAATCCCCTGGGGAAGCAGAGAGAATTGGTAGGGAAGGAACAGTTATGAAACATTTTGAGTTTCAAGACATAAAATAGCATCAGATCAATACTGCAAAGAGAAACAACTAAGAAAATGCAACAAACTCGTCTTGCTCACCTCAGATGTTGCACCAATTCCGGACAACTCTGAAAAGGAAAGAACATACAATGATATCAATGTCGAATGCAGCAATTTCAGCCTTTGTGCAGCACAGCAGCTGTAAAGCATTAGGACAGTAACATTTCTGAGCATCAGCTTTTCACAAGAAGCAACATAATGCTGACAATCACACATCGCTATGGTTCTAGTTCTGCTTGTCAACCCCCTCTGGGAGAAATTCAGGCAAGACTATTTCTTCTTAAATTACTAATCCAAAATAAATTTTTAAAATTGTGAAGCTTTAGGTTGAAAACCCATTATTTTATTAAGAGACATTAAAAATGGTCTGTTTTCAGAAGAGTGGCTAGGCTAAAGTAAATAGCGAGTTCAAATCTCATATGTCTGCAGAAGGGAAGGAAAGCCATTTCTCTTCAGCATTCCACGTTTTAGTACTTTCCATTCACAGCTCTAAGTTAAGATTAATTTCCCTATCCTTCCTCTAGAAATAAAATTCTCAGAAACGCAGCATCACTTCCTCACATAACTTTGCCAGTTACAAAACCACTCAGAGAAAAAAAGAGACCATCAGTAAAGCAGTCCTTGCACACACATGCTCCATCAACCCCGCAAGAACAGATTATTCCACGGAGGCTTTTACTTCCCATCAGAACAAGCAGCCCAGGTGTGACGCCAGGTCTAGCGGAACATTCACTAGAACCCATTTCCTCTGCTCAAACAAAAGGCAGCTGGAAAAACACAAAGGCACCACCCTCAGCTTTGTCAGTCGTACATACCACAGGGTTTTCTCCATGATGAGCCACCTTGACGTCGCACAGCAGCCCCGTAGGATCTAACTGGACTTCCACATAGAACATGTCTGAGGTGATGTAACATTCGGTGCCATTCGCACTAAGGTGAGATCCAAGGCTTGCGCACAAAACAAAACAGAAATTGCGATGAGATGCACACAAGAAACAATCCAACCAGCAGCGAGATTACGATGGGTACAGATAAACGGGAAATGGCTCTGCCAGAAAACAAAGAGCAGACCTACCCGTTCTGTCGAGCTATGGACTCCAAGCGATCAGTCATGGCAGGCAGAGAAGATACTAGATGGAGGGGGCAAAAAACAAGGCTTGATGAAATGATTCAACATTTCCCCAGGAATAAGACATTAGCATTAAAACCAACCTCTGCTAGTTACCCCCTCCCATGTCTGCTCACACCTTCACGTGTGCAACTCCACACATGATCTGAACCCAAAATATGGGCAGAACACTTCGCACAGAGAAAACCAAATTATCTCAGAACTGCAAAGAGAGGATGGATTTTCTTCTGCAGGTGGAGTTGAGGTACAGGCATTTACAACAGAACCAACACAGACAATCCTGACTGGTACCGACTGCGATAAGTCTGCTTATGTAAACGTGAGCCCACACACACGAGGAACACAGCGAAATGTGTGAATAACAACCTTGACTGACTTTATGATTTGGAGTATTTCCACAGCATATCACTGTTAAGCAGCTTGTAAAGCGTGTGCACAGAATGTACCAACCTTTTAACGCCTTCTGCAAAGTCTCCAAACAGCTCACCAGATGTTGGTGCCCCCCAGAGTTCATCACAACTCGTTTTTCCTTAGTTGAAGAAAAGAAGAAAAACATCCCTTTTATGTATCACTCAGTACAAAGGAACTATCGCAGCTTTTGTTCACATCGCTCCCTCCCCTGCAAGCACTGGCACGCCTCAAGCACACCGTCTCAGGAGGAAATCAAGGCTTGAATAAAAGGTAAAGCGCTTTAAAGAGATCTAACAAACCAACAAAATTATTACTAATTTCAGAAACCTTCCTGCTCAGATCCCAACAATTCTCACCATAACTTGACGGACTAACTTCATGGTTTCTGTCCAAGGTCTGTTTTGGTTGTACTTTGCATGGAGTCTTTCTAAGAGGGTACTCATCTTATTCAGTTTCTCCGTTTCTGTAAGACAGGGGAGTATTCACAAAAGAGTATGAGACAATATAGGAAGTTTCACAAATAAAACAGCTTGGCAGTTGTGATGAAAATACTTTCCGCTTTTAAACTAAACGCGATTTCAAAAAATTTATCTGGTGATTTGGGTTTGTCAAAAAATCCCAGCAGACATCACTGCCAAAACAAACGCTGTCACTGGCGGCAGCAGGTCCAGGGCAAACACACGTCAGTGACATTTTAACCGCCCCGGCACGCAGCCCTGTCAGCCCTTGCCTGCCAGATCTCAAGGCTTTGATTTCATTATCGATGTACATGCTGACCCCACCAAATCCAGGTGTAAGAAATAAGTAAATGTTCGCTGGACGCTTTCAGACACTTTATTCCTCTCAGCTACGTTACCAGCACAGAAAGTCGAGGTTTGAAGGCACCTCTAGAGGTCCCAGCCCCTGCCCAAGCGGGACCCCCCAGAGTAGACTGTCCAGGGCTGCGTCCGGACGGGTTTTGACCCTCTCCAAGGATGGAGCTTCCACCCCCTCCCTGGCCACCCTGTGCCTGTGCTGGGGCCCCCTCCGATAAAACAGCGTTTCCTGAGGCTCCGAGTTCGTGCCCACAGCCTCTGGCTCACACTGACACCCCCGGGCTGCCCCTGCTCCACATCCAGACACCGCAGAGGCCCCGCTCAGCCCAGGGCCGGGGCCAGTTCTGTCAGATTTCAGCAAAGTTCGCGCCTCGGGAGAATATTCGCCTTTATTTCCCTCAGAAATGGAACCACCCTGGGCCCCGGCCGGGGCAGCGAGTCCC
>VZTO01023329.1:45159-71443 GCA_013400615.1 Syrrhaptes paradoxus | reverse complement strand
GGGCTGGGGGAGGACGAGCCGCGGCCGGGCCCAGCCTCACACGGCGGCGGCCGCCGCCATCCCTCCGGCCGCGGCTGCGCTGCGGCGCTCCCGTCTTCTCGCGAGAGCCGCCACATCTCGCGAGAACGCGGGAGGAGGCGGTGGGCGGGGCGTGTGGCGGAAGGCCCCGCCCCTTCCCCCCTCAGCCGCCGTCAGCCGCGGCAGCGAGATCAGCGCCCGGTACCGGCCGTTACTGGGCCCTGGCGCTCCGAGGAGCGCGCTCCGGAAGGCCGAGCAGCGTAAACAGCCTTAAAGCTCGGCCCGGAAGAGAACGGCAGGAGGCCGGGACACCGTGACGGGAACAGCGGGACAGGCTCTGCGGCGCTGAGGGGCGGAGCGCGCCTGTCCGCCGGCGGCGCCTCCATAAAGAGTTGTTGAGGAGCGGGGAAGGGCGGCCGCTGTCCCCGCCCGGAGCCCCAATAAAGTTTCACTGCGAAGCCGACGAGCGCCTGAGCGGGCGGCGCGCGCGGAGGCGGGCCCAGCTCTCGCGAGAAGACGAGCGCGCGGCCTTCCCCTTCTCCCGGCTCTCTGCCGCGAGGTCTCGCGGGATCGGCGGGCAAGCCGGTGGGGCGGAGGGCGGCGGCGGTGGTGGTCTCGCGAGAAGCGGCCGGGTCTCGCGAGAGTTGCCGGGTGTCCCCGTTCCCCCCCCACCATTGGGTTCGGAGCCGTTTCGCTTTGGGAAGTGAGCGGGGGGCGGCGGCGGCACCCGGGGGGCCTTCCGCTTGAGAGCCCTCCGCGGCGGGACCCGGGCGCCCGGTGCTGGGGGGTGGGGAGGGATCGCGGGCCCAGGCCCCGCCTTCCCGGGGCGCCCCCGCGGCGGCGCTGCCCTCCGGGCCTGGGCCCCTCGGATGAGGCGGTGAGGCCGGTGCCCTTCCCCTGCTCCTCCCGGTTCTTTTCCCCCCCCCCTCTTCCCGGCCGCCTTCCGCCTCCTCCGGGGCCTGGCGGGGCCGCGCTCCCTGCCCCGCTCCCCATGTAGGAGGGGGTGTTGGCGGCGGGAGGGCTGAGCCCGGGTGGATGGTGCGAGGAGCGGGCCCTGAGGAAGTTTGAAGTTTTGGGGGTTTAGGAGGATTCCCCCCCCTCCCCTCTCTGGAGCACAGTGGAGGAGGAATGCCAAATCCGGAGAGACATGGGGGCAAGAAGGATGGGGGCGGCGGGGGGTCCTCGCAGCACACGCCTGGCAGCGGGAGTTCGAACAGCAAGGAGAGGCACCGGCTGGCCTCCAGGCACAAGAGGCACAAGTCCAGGCACTCCAAGGAGTCCCCGCTGGCAGCCCAGGAGACGGCGGCACCCTTGGGCACGATGATCAAGCCGCTGGTGGAGTACGATGACATCAGCTCGGATTCGGATACCTTCTCGGATGATGTGGCCCTCAAGCTGGACAGGAGGGAGAACGAGGAGAGGAAAGCAGACAGGAGCGAGAGGATACAGAAACACCGGCACCACCAGCACAAGCGGATTCGTGAGCTGATGAAGAGCAAACAGGCAGAAAAAGAGAGGAAGTTAGAAAAGAGCCTGGAGGCATCCAGCAGGTCCGGATCCACCAAGGAGAGAATATCGGGATCTTCCAAGAGGCTTCTTGAGAGTGAGGAGCACCCCAAGTCACTGTCCTCGAAGAGTAGCAACAAGGAGTCCCGGTCAGCCAAAGCGCACAAGGAGAAATCCCGAAAGGATCGGGAGCTCAAGTCCAGCCACAAAGAGCGCAGTAAAAGCCATAGGAAAAGGGATGCTCCAAAAAGTTACAAAACAATTGACAGTCCAAAGCGGAAATCCAGAAGTCCCCACAGAAAATGGTCCGACAGCCCTAAATTGGACGACAGCCCTTCAGGAGCCTCCTACATCCAGGAGTACGACCTCAGCCCTCCCCGCTCTCACACATCCAGTAACTACGATCCCTACAGGAAAAGCCCCGGCGGCTCCTCGCGCCGGCAGTCCATCAGCCCACCCTACAAGGAGCCCGTGGCTTACCAGTCCAACACTCGCTCTCCCAGCCCTTACAGCCGGCGGCAGAGGTCCATAAGCCCCTATAACCGGAGGCGTTCCTCGAGCTACGAGAGGGGCAGCGGGTCGTACAGCGGGAGGTCGCCCAGCCCATACAGCCGACGGCGCTCCAGCAGCCCTTTCACCGTGAAGCGGTCTGTGAGCCGCAGCCCCATCGCCAGGTGCGTGCTCTCGGCGTTATGTTCGTGTCCTGGGGAATGGGGTGGTCGGGTTGGCTCTGGGGGTGCTCAGGGTGGCTCTGGGGGTAGGGGGGGTTCGCCCCTTTCCTCATCGTGGCGGGGCGTGGGTCACTGTGCGGTGGCTGTCTAATTGGGCTGCGGAGTGATTAGTGTGGAATTGCTTTGGTCGGGTTTCTGGCAATTCCCGTTAAAGTGGCGTTCACACTTTGGAGAACACCTCCCTGCCCGGCGCTCGGCAGCGTCCATGTCGGCTCTCGGCAGAGAGGCCAGGGGCTGGATGAGCTCCTGGGGTTGGGTTACAGCCACCTCGGGAGGTGGCCCCGCAGAAGGGCTGAGAATCGTGAGGAAGGTTGTGCTCTGAGCCTCGGCCGCTCAGCTCCTGGTGCGGGATCTCGTGCCCTTCCCTGGTGAGTTCAGCCAGGGAGAGTGTTTTCACCTGTTTCTGGAAGCCTCTGTTGGTTTGCTGTGTGTGGAAGCGTGATCACGCTTTTCAGGAGGGCGGCTTGGTTCGGGTGTGTTTTGCTCTTTCTGAACTCCCTTGTCTTTCCCTGGGATTAGAGATGACCGTGTGTGAACTTTCTCACCTAAACTTTCTTTTCTTGATGCTGGAGTTTCTTGCTTCCATTCTGAACCCAGGGCATTCTGGAGGGGCGGTAGGAACCAGCAGGATTTTGGCTTCATTAAATTTTATCTTTTTTTCCCTTTAGTAAGTAACCTCTCTACAGAAGGAAACTATTATTGGAGGCAGTGCTAATTGAGTGGTTTTTTTCAGATGTTTGTTACTTGTCCTCTTACACGCATGAATGCATAGTCTAACGTTGATTCTTTTTTTTTTTTTCTGTAGCTTCAGCTTATGTTAAGTGAGTTTCCAGTTGTCGCCATGGGTGCTGCGGAGCTTTGGCTGTAGCTCCATGGCAATTAAGATGCGAGCTGGAATGCAGTCGGTATAGAAATGCTCCGCGCCGTGTTAGCCGTGCTGCATCTCCAGTCCAAACAGGAGCTGCGAGCGAAGAGGCTGCCTCCAGAGTGCGTTTGTGTGATCAGCACTTCCCAGAGAACTTGGGGCTTTTGGAATTTGGCCTTTGTTGCTAGAGCTCTTCTCTTAGCTTCAGGAACGCCAGTGCCTTTGTCCTTGCTGTGGGAGAGGTGCATTGGTTTGAGCACCCTGGAAGCTGTTCTGTAAAACCTGCGTGTTCTGATGTGACTTTACATCGTGAACATTTCTTTCAGGCTGTTTCTCCTCTGCTCTGGTTTCTCTGAGGTTCTGAGGGATGGTCATGGATGTTTTCCCTCTCCATCCCCTCAATCCTTTTTGCCCTGGTGGCACTGCTCGTACAGGTTCTTTGGTGAGACTTTTGGAAGAGTACGGATACAGTGGTAGGAAACACGCGTGCCCCAGGATCTGGCTGTGTTATGGCACCTGTGAAACATCCGTGTGCAGCCCGAACAGGCAGAAACACGTGGGAACTGGGGTGGTGTCCGGAGAGGTGTTTGCCCCCCAGGTTACTCCACTTCCTGGGTGAACTTGAAGCTCGTTTTCTGTAATTTAACATGTCAGGCAAACTGTGAGCGGTAATTCATTGTTGGTTTTGCTTCCCTGAGCTGGCAGCCCGTACGGTGAGGCAGTTGGTGTAAGTTGATGGTCAGACGTCTGCTCAGAAGGCAGAGGTGCAGCTGCCCGTCTGCGGGTGGCTGTTCGGGAGCTCACCTGGAGGAGCGGATGGGCTGAGCCTCCCCGGCTCTGGCTGATCTCTGACAGCTGGGGCTGTAGATGGAGGCAGCCGGGGAGTGACTCTGGGATCTCTCCTCTTGGCTCCTGCGGAGGGGCAGGAACAATTGGGGAGAGAAAACGTCTTTAACTGGCAGAGAGCAAACACCTGACTGTGGCTTGAATTCTTCAGAGGAGGTAATGCTTTCAAACCTGGGGCGCTGAATTTTTCCGCTGACTATGTGGTGGGTTTTTTTAGTGCATTCCGTGTTTTCTGTAACCTCCGCATCCAAAACAGCAGCGTTAGGAAACTGGATCGGTGTGCTGTGCTGATGGGAGAACATACAGCGTGTTTGCATCTCGAGTGGCTGCGCGAAACCATTTGCTTTTAGATCGGGAGGAAACAAGGATGATTTGGGCGGTAGGGAAAATCACAGATGTGGCTTGCTGGTCCTTCTAGCAACTGTTATAGCAGCTAAAACTAGAAGAAAGAAATTCCGGAGTCCTTGGGCTTGCTGAAGGTGGGCTGTGCTCTCTGCTAAGTATAGCGGCGACATGCGAGCGTGTGCACGTGCTGTAGTAGTGGCCGCTCGTACGTGGATCCTTGCCGTGGCAGAAGGTCGTCAGGCATTCATAAATGAGAAACGTTGGCCTTCTGTTTGGGTTTGTTTCCTGAGCAATCGGAGCACGGGGTGTGCGGTCACGCGTCCCAGACTCTAGTTTGTGCTTCACTCTTGTGCTGTGGCTCGGAGCGGGTGAAGCACGTTGAGGTCTGTAGGTGTTCCTAGGGAAGTGTGTGGGTGTGGGGCTGGTTCAGGGTCACCTCTGCCAACGGCCGTTTTCAGCATGAGGAGATCTGGAGGGGTCTGGCATCCCCTCCTCCGAAGGCCCTTCTGAACTTCTCATTGTATGGGTTAAATTAATCTAATAATGCTTCTTTAATTTGGGTTTTCAGATAAGCCATCATCTCTCACTACTTTGTGTTAATTCTGGTATCTTGTGTTTCTAGTTTCCCGTGCTAGAGAGGCAACGAGCAGTTTTTAACCCCGGAGCATTTTTATCCAGCAGAACTGCCCGCGAGGCTGGATTCCCCCTGCCCGTCCGTGTCCGAGCGCAGGCAGCGTGCCGTCGGGGGTTCCTTTAGCACACGCTGAGGGTGAAAGGGGTGAAAGTGCTAAGGGACTGCCTGCAGGTGAAGCCGTGAAAAGATCATTCCAGAGGATGGAAAGAGTATTTTGAAAAAGCAAAATCTGCCTGTGCATCTTCTGTCCTGCTGCGTTGTTGTTGAGATACCAGCAGAGCGGTTCCCTTTGTGTCGGGGCTGTGGGGTGATCTGGTGGAGAATGTTGCTCTGCAACCAGTTAAACTGAAATAACAGTTGGAGGGTAATCACGGGGGAGGACGGGAGGCAGGGAGCAGGAAACTGGGTGTTGCAGCATCTTGAACCACCTCTCCTGAAAGAATTGTCCCAGGGAATGCTAACCCCAGAACCGTCTGTGGCTGCAGTCAACTTCATCCTGTAGGATCCATGGGGAATGTTTTCCTGCGTGTAGGGAAGACGTAACGGCTTTCTCAGCTCCTGGCAGCTTTGCCCGTGGCTGCGGCAGGTGAACTCTCCACGTGGTGAGCTGAGACCATTCATTGAGCAGAAACCTTGGAAAAAGGACAATCCTGGGGCAACATCCCCGTTCCAGAGCAGTGTGTTGGGGAGGAAAACAGTTGAGCGACTTAAGATGCCGCTTTTTTTTTTCCTCCTGGTTGTATATTTATTTTGTAAGTCTAAAGGTAAGGACTGCCTGCAGTCAGTGTTCTTTGACCACCGTTAGCACGAGCGTTGGGGTCCTGCTTACCAGGGAGGGGGCAGAACCCTTGTGCTTGGGGGAGCAGCGGCAGAGGCGAGATGCTTTCCCTCCCGTGTGGTCACAGCTCTGTCCGTCCTTGCCGGTGCTGGTGGTGTCCAGCGAGGAGCTCTGCCTCAGTTCTCTGGTTTATTTTCCAAATGTTTGCTGTCTCGGGATGGTTTCCTGTAGCACCATAAACAGTTTAGACCTTGTTGTTAATTGCATTCCCAGTACGGTTCCCAGCGAGCCAGCCTCTCCCGTGGTTAAAGCCGCTTGCTGAGAGACGTTTCTTACAGCTGGCGTGGAGCTGTGTTGTGAGAGAATTCCGTATTTTGGAAGCTAGATACCTCCCGAGTAATCACAGAAGAAAAATAACTTTTGATCATAGCTTCTATGATTGTATTCGTGGGGTCTGGCTCCAACTCTCATTCTCCTGTTGGCTCACACCCCCCTGCACCCACCGGAGCTCCCCCGGGTGCGGTGGGTGCCCGCAGCTCACCTGCAGAGCCCTCCTTCCTCCTCAAGGGCAGGAAACGGTTCTGGCTTGTCGGGGATTTTGACACGGACACTGGATGTACCAGTTTCTAGTTCCATTTTATTCTTTATCTCGTTCCCCCGTCAGTCCCCACTGAGCCTGGGATTCCTGCTGTGTTCCGACGAGGTTCACACCGTGCTCACTGTGTGGGGTGTTTCCTGCCTGGCTTGTGTCACAACACATTTATTATTTCTGCAGATACACCTAATTCAGACCCTATTTGTTGCAGAGTGGGACTGAGACCCTCTGCACATACCTTAAACAGAATTAAAATTCCTGGTTTGTTTTTTTTTTTCTTTTCTTGAATCACAACAGAATTAAAATTCTGGTTTTTTTCCTTCTCTTGAATCACAAGACACAAATTTGAGTTCTGATTATAGTAAAAGAACCAGGGTGAAAATTAGCTTGAAGGGAGATGTTTCCCGAGGCGGCATTCCCATGAGGACACTCGTATTTTATCCGTTGTTTCCTTTAAAGTTGTACATAATTCCTGTGAAAGGTTCGTAAACTGCTGGCTCATCCGCTCGACTGAAGTCTCCTCTTTAGAGCATGAATCTCTGATCCCATCATTACCTTGAGGCTCACCCAGCCCCGATCGTTTCCATTTCACCTGTGTGGTTCGAGGGCAGTCTGACATGGGGAGGCTGGATGATGACCTGAAGCTTGTGCTTCTTAGTCAATAAACTCGTTTCAGTAGCTTTAGTCCCTCCTGACAGCTGTTAGGGAGCCTCTGGACTGAGTTGAGAGATATCAGATGTGAATTCTTTTCAAAGAATTTTCATTTCTCTTCTCCCCGTTCTCTCCGCAGGAAGTCTGTGAAGTCCCGAAGCCGGAGTCCTGGGTATTCAAGACACTCGTCATCTCACAGTAAGAAGCAGAGGTCTGGGTCCCGCAGTCGCCATTCCAGCATCTCACCCACGCGGCTACCGCTGAACTCCAGCCTGGGGGCAGAACTCAGCAGGAAGAAAAAGGAGCGAGCGGCGGCGGCGGCAGCTGCGGCCAAGGTGGATGGGAAGGAGGCAAAGGGCTCCCCTGTTTTCCTGTCTCGGAAGGAGAACAGCCTAGCTGAACTTAAGGAGTCTGGAACAGAATCTAAAAAGGTCATCAAAACTGTTAAATCTGAAAAATCATCTTCAGATACGGAATTAGTTAATTTACTGTATACAAATGCAGAGACTAAAGCCCCTGTAGAGACAACAAAAATCAAGGCAGAGGAGAACTCCGAGAGGAAACACCCTGTTCCAGTTAGGGATTCGAAACAGACGGGAACAAAAGACTTGAAGCCTGTAGCAGCGGCAGAGGACCTCCTATCTCTGAAAGAGACGGACGCAGCAGAGAAGGAGATTCCACCCCCCCTCCCCTCGATAAAATCACCTCCTCCCCCTCTGCCGACAACCACCCCGCCACCTCCAACTCCACCGTTGCCGCCTTTGCCTCCATCACCCGCTGTTCCGCCTCTGCCGCCTTCCCAACCGACTCCCGTTCAGGTCCCTACTTCAGCCCCAGCGTCTTTGCCGTCTTCTTCCCACCCAAGGACGTCTACTTTATCCTCTCAGGTGAACTCTCAGTCCTCTGTCCAAGTCGCTACAAAAACACAAGTGTCTGTGACGGCTGCTATCCCACACCTGAAAACTTCAACGTTGCCTCCGCTTCCGCTCCCCCCTATTTTAGTTGGGGAAGATGACTTGGATAGGTAAGGTCACGCAACAGCGTCTCGTTTGCCTTTCAAAGCAAAACCCGGCTGTGGACAGATTCTCTTGGTTAGTTTTTGTTCTGCCGGCTCGTCCTGCAGCGTGCCCCAAGGACGGTGCCGCTCTGTGAGCGCACGTTTGCACGGCTGTTCCCAGCTTTGGCCGTGGCGGGTTCACGTGGAGAGCTGTGTGATCCTGGGCAGGTAGTGACATCTTTACCCCTGGGAGAGAGGTTGGGCGGCTGGTTCCGTGCTGGGTAGGAGAGGTTTCACATCACTCTTCGTTTCTATTTATCACGGTAACGGCACACGGATCCGGAAGCTGTTTGTTCTCAGTTCATTGAACACGCAGACGGTGTCCGTGTGTAAAATACGGCATTGGCTTAATTTAAGTGTTGTCTTAATTACTGAATAATTAATATAATCCTTATTGCTTACGAGGTAGGTATTGTTGGTCTGAAAAAGAGTGAAAATGGAAGAGTGGAGCTGCACCTCCTTCAGCTTTCCGTGTCCTGTCTCTTCTGACCAAACGTGCAGGTTTAATCCTGGCTCTAACCCTGGCTCTTGGCTGGTGGTGGTCTTGGCTTCTGCTGTGAACTTCTCTGAAAAAACCTTCCTGGGGGTTTGTTTCCGTGAGGGGGGAGAGAGGAACACAATATGCAAAAAGGAGGTGGCGAAGAAGAAAAACTTTTTTTTTTTTTTCCCCTTTTATAGCTGTCGGTATTTGTGGTGCTGTTAACCTGACAACATCACTGATTTTTATTTTTTTTTCCTACTTGATCTGCTTAGCCTGTGGTTCCCTGACAACTTCTGTGTCTTCCCAACCATTGCTAAAGATGTAGTAGGTGTCTCCCTGGTTAGTAAAGCGTGTTTTTAATGAGTAGCGTGTTACACGATAGTTATGACTTCATATAATTACCCCGTGGTTTCAGTGCCTGCTGTGTTCCATATTCTGATTCATTTAATTGATTTTCATGGTCTGTCCTGGTATTGATGTAAATTAGGGAAATGTTGTCACTGCGATCAACATAAAAGTTAGCAAATATCTATTTAGTTTAACTGTATCTGTGATGAGCAGTAGCTTTTAACAGATTGCAGATTTTTCTCAGCTCACATGCCAGTCCAAGCAGGATGCTGCTGCTGTGTTCCCTTATTTCCAAACACAGAAACTGTGCTGCAAATACTGTTTTATTTTTTAGCCACTCACTCCTAGAGAGCTTTTCTTACCACCCAGATGAGGCTTAGCTTGGTAAAAGTGTTTTATCTCCACCATCCCTGTGAACTTGGGAGTGTGGCCGATAACCCAGCGGGTTGCTAAGCTTAGTACATGGATTTTTCCCCAATAAAAGGACGGGAAATCCCGCTTTGTTTTGCTGAGTCTGGTGGCGGTTGCATATGGCACTGACTGTACAGAGGCTCACTCTTAACTAATTTCATTTTTATGAACAAACTAACTAACTAACTAACTATGAACTAACCTTCTCTTAGACGTTAGATTTCGTACGCTGAGGCTGGGAGAACACTCGGAGACAGTGGTAGGTGTAGGATTTGGAGGTGTGCTTTGAAGCGTCCGGGTACAAAACACCTCAATTAGAGGCTCCTTACCCTCCCTGGATGCTTACCCAGCTCTTGGGGCTCGATATCTGTCTGTGATGCTTCTGGACTCCCCAGCAGTTGAGGAGCACCCTGGGTCGCAGGAGGAGGGAGGAGATGTTCCCAGGGCAGCGGTGCAGGTTTCCTTGGTGTTCGGTGCTGCGCTCCGGAGCCGTGCAGCTTGCCCAGGGTCCTGGAAACACCCAGCTGAGTGCTCACAGCACTGAGTGGCTGTGTTCCAACGTGTGACCCTGAGCGGTCACATTCCTGCTCTTCTCGGGGCAGGGGAGAGGGGAGGTCGCTTCTAGGAGCGTTTGTGAGGCAGCTGGGGTTTGTACTCTGTCGTTTTTCTGCTTGGGCAGCTCTGAAGGGTCTGTTCAGCTTCCTGACGTGGAAAGAAGTGCCTGAGAAATGCCCAAATGCTCTGGGGGTGATTAAAGTTCCAGTAACTCCCAGTGGCACCAGCGCTGATGTGCAGGTAGTGAACTGAGCCGCTCTGGATTGCAGCACGTCGGCCGGAACGCGGCAACTGGGAAGAGGGAGAGAAGGGATCTCCCAAGGGCTGGGCACCTGCGGGTTCAGCCCACCGGCCCCTTCGCCTTTCCCGGGAAGTCTTGGGAAGAAGTTGGCTTTTGGTGTGTGTCTGGAAAAGGGCTGGATCTGTTTGGCCGGGTCCAGCTTAGCGTACACTGTGGGGTGTTTAAATAGTATCAGGAACGAATTCATTGTCAATTAGAAGAGGATTAAACACAAAGTCGGGTGAAGTGCTGCGGTTCTGTTGCTGGGGCCGTCCAGTTTTACAGATTAACGTTAGATCAGAGCTTCAATACGCGTGTGAAAGCTGGAAAGAAATTAAAACCCGTCTGATCCGCGCGGCTGGAGCAGTGTCCTGCCCCCGGCGTGGGGCTGGGAGCTCTGGGTCCGGCTCTGAAGAGCCTCTTCGGAGGATTTTGTGGATTTTGACTCGGGGAAGGGACCTGGGTGGGTGTCACCGCACCGGAGACTGGCTCTGCTNGGATTTTGACTCGGGGAAGGGACCCGGGTGGGTGTCACCGCTGCCTGGGGGCTTCTCAGCAGGGGGATAAGATTGCTCCCCCGTGCCGGGGCTCAGTGCTGTGCATCCTGCTTCGTCTCGCTCGTTCTAAACCATATTTCACAGGAGGTTTCCGTGCAGATCAGCGTCTAACGAAAATGGGAATGACCCACTTCCATCGGTTGGTTTGTGCGGAGCTCTCTGTGCTGAGGTGTTAGACCCGGTGACGCTGACAAGCAGCAAACCTCCTGCCAGCTGCCCTAAAAACAAACCGGGGGAGGCTGGTCCTGGCTCAGTCTTGTTCTGGTGGAGCGGAGATTTGCGTGGAGAGGAGTTCTTGACTGTTCAGACCTGGGAGCTCTGCCTGCTGCGTGCATGAGAAATTAGATTCTGCTTAGGAAACTCCCGCCAGTCTAAACCAGGTTTCTGATTGCACTGGTAATTTGATTATTTTTTTAAATTTTTTTTTTTGAGAGTCAGTTTTTGGTTTCTCGGTGATTTTCAGAAGTTAGAGCTACCTTTCAGTCCTTGCTAGGAAGTTAAGTGACTTGTGTAGAGAGTTTTAATTCTGGGTTTTATTTATAGTGGTCCTTAACGAGCCATGCGTTTAATTTCGGTTGATAAATGGATGAAATAGGGGAAGTGAGGGTTCTGGCTGGTAACCTGAACTCTCTTACAGGAAACTCAGAATAACTCCTTATTTGTGCAGATTGAGCAAGTTCCAGTTGCAGGAGCTGCGTGTTTATTTGAACACAGCGCATTCAAACCTAAAACTTCTCAGATGAATTATCACTGTAAAATTCAGGGCTGTTTTGGTTTATGTTTTATATAATTTTGGCACCTAAACCTGGGCTCCTAAGGTTACATTCCCAGGTAGGGAGCTGCTGTTCTGCAGTAAGCTTCGTTGTTTGTGAATTGCCTGTTAAGTCTGACTTCTCTGTTGTATTAACTTTTCGGAGTTTAGTCCAAAAGAGATTCTTCCTCCAAAACCTGTGAAGAAAGACAGAGAGCAGAGACCACGGCACTTACTCACGGACCTCCCGCTCCCTCCAGAGCTCCCTGGAGGGGACCCATCTCCTCCTGACTCCCCGGAACCAAAGGCAGCCACACCACCTCAGCAACCCTTCAAAAAGAGACCAAAGTAAGGCTCGTTTCATCCTTTCCAGCTTTTTTGGGTTGGTAGGTTTTCTGTTTCCACACGCAGATGTCACTCTAGGTTTCCAGAGCTTCGAGGCTCGGTGTCGGCCGCGGCGCTGCCGGAAGAGCTGCCGGTGTGTCCCGTGCTCTGTGTGCAGACGGTGCTGCTCCCGAAACGGGATCTGTCAGCGGCTCTGCCAGCTCTCTGCAGCCTCCCCACCGGTGATGGGATGGGGAGAGCACCTCACGCTCCCACACTTACAGATCTTTAGCCTGACTTTGTTCAGTTGCATCAAAATTCTTTTGTCCCCAGGCTCGTTTGAGTGCTGGCTTTATCGAAAGAAGGGAAATGTGGAGGAAGCAAGTCCATGAAACCCTTCATTAAACCCTGCTCTGGGGTGCTAGGAGTCTAAAGACGGGGTGCCCGACCTTTGTGGGTTTGTTTTNGGAAGAAGTTGGCTTTTGGTGTGTGTCTGGAAAAGGGCTGGATCTGTTTGGCCGGGTCCAGCTTAGCGTACACTGTGGGGTGTTTAAATAGTATCAGGAACGAATTCATTGTCAATTAGAAGAGGATTAAACACAAAATCGGGTGAAGTGCTGCGGTTCTGTTGCTGGGAACGTCCAGTTTTACAGATTAACGTTAGATCAGAGCTTCAATACACGTGTGAAAGCTGGAAAGAAATTAAAACCCGTCTGATCCGCGCGGCTGGAGCAGTGTCCTGCCCCTGGTGTAGGGCTGGGAGCTCTGGCTCCGGCTCTGAAGAGCCTCTTCGGAGGATTTTGTGGATTTTGACTCGGGGAAGGGACCCGGGTGGGTGTCACCGCTGCCTGGGGGCTTCTCAGCAGGGGGATAAGATTGCTCCCCCGTGCCGGGGCTCAGTGCTGTGCATCCTGCTTCATCTCGCTCGTTTCTAAACCATATTTCACAGGAGGTTTCCGTGCAGATCAGCGTCTAACAAAAAGAGGGAATGACCCACTTCCATCGGTTGGTTTGTGCGGAGCTCTCTGTGCTGAGGTGTTAGACCCGGTGACGCTGACAAGCAGCAAACCTCCTGCCAGCTGCCCTAAAAACAAACCGGGGGAGGCTGGTCCTGGCTCAGTCTTGTTCTGGTGGAGCGGAGATTTGCGTGGAGAAGAGTTCTTGACTGTTCAGACCTGGCAGTTCTGCCTGCTGCGTGCATGAGAAATTAGATTCTGCTTAGGAAACTCCCACCACTCTAAACCAGGTTTCTGATTGCACTGGTAATTTGATTATTTTTTTAAATTTTTTTTTTTGAGAGTCAGTTTTTGGTTTCTCGGTGATTTTCAGAAGTTAGAGCTACTTTTCAGTCCTTGCTAGGAAGTTAAGTGACTTGTGTAGAGAGTTTTAATTCTGGGTTTTATTTATAGTGGTCCTTAACGAGCCATGCGTTTAATTTCGGTTGATAAATGGATGAAATAGGGGAAGTGAGGGTTCTGGCTGGTAACCTGAACTCTCTTACAGGAAACTCAGAATAACTCCTTATTTGTGCAGATTGAGCAAGTTCCAGTTGCAGGAGCTGCGTGTTTATTTGAACACAGCGCATTCAAACCTAAAACTTCTCAGATGAATTATCACTGTAAAATTCAGGGCTGTTTTGGTTTATGTTTTATATAATTTTGGCACCTAAACCTGGGCTCCTAAGGTTACATTCCCAGGTAGGGAGCTGCTGTTCTGCAGTAAGCTTCGTTGTTTGTGAATTGCCTGTTAAGTCTGACTTCTCTGTTGTATTAACTTTTCGGAGTTTAGTCCAAAAGAGATTCTTCCTCCAAAACCTGTGAAGAAAGACAGAGAGCAGAGACCACGGCACTTACTCACGGACCTCCCGCTCCCTCCAGAGCTCCCTGGAGGGGACCCATCTCCTCCTGACTCCCCGGAACCAAAGGCAGCCACACCACCTCAGCAACCCTTCAAAAAGAGACCAAAGTAAGGCTCGTTTCATCCTTTCCAGCTTTTTTGGGTTGGTAGGTTTTCTGTTTCCACACGCAGATGTCACTCTAGGTTTCCAGAGCTTCGAGGCTCGGTGTCGGCCGCGGCGCTGCCGGAAGAGCTGCCGGTGTGTCCCGTGCTCTGTGTGCAGACGGTGCTGCTCCCGAAACGGGATCTGTCAGCGGCTCTGCCAGCTCTCTGCAGCCTCCCCACCGGTGATGGGATGGGGAGAGCACCTCACGCTCCCACACTTACAGATCTTTAGCCTGACTTTGTTCAGTTGCATCAAAATTCTTTTGTCCCCAGGCTCGTTTGAGTGCTGGCTTTATCGAAAGAAGGGAAATGTGGAGGAAGCAAGTCCATGAAACCCTTCATTAAACCCTGCTCTGGGGTGCTAGGAGTCTAAAGACGGGGTGCCCGACCTTTGTGGGTTTGTTTTTTTAGGGCACAGCTTAAAACAGTCAGATGGGCAATTGTTGGTGGGACGGCGGGTGAGGTGGAGCGCTCAGGTCTCACAGTCCTCTTCCCTCTTTCAGAATCTGTTGTCCTCGGTATGGGGAACGGAGACAGACGGAAAGCGACTGGGGGAAGCGTTGCGTGGACAAGTTTGATATCATCGGGATTATCGGAGAAGGGACATACGGGCAGGTGTACAAAGCCAAGGACAAGGATACAGGTGAGGATGCCGAGTGGCTTCAGACTGACTCCACTTTAAGCCCACCCCCAGTAACGAGCCCTTAAAACCATTCCAGCGTTCGAGTGGGGCTGGTTAATTACAAATCCCTGTAGAGCTGAAATGGCTCCAGCCCTGGGTGCTGGAAACCAAACCAGAACGTCAGATGTTTTTAAAAGGGGCAAAAGAAATGCAGCTGGCTGTGATTAGTGCCCACCTGCCCTCTCTGCGTGTGAAACAGATTTTTACCTTTGCCTTTATTGGGCTTTATTGTGGCAGAGCTTGTGAAAGGGACTGGAGTGGTCCCAGGGTAAACTTAGGTTCACCTGGAGGACTTTCTGAAACAGATTAGGAGGAGATCTTGGTGTGATAACTTCTGTCAGAGCGATGGAACAAAAGTTATGATGGTGGTAACTGATCTTGGTGGGTGCTGACTGTGCTCGCGGCTACTTTCGACTTCCCCCTGGAAAGCCGCGGAGTTGCAAGCAGTGATGTGTGCGGAGGTTCTGACACGGGCTTGGTTTTGCAGGAGAATTGGTGGCTCTCAAGAAGGTGCGACTGGACAATGAGAAGGAAGGCTTCCCCATCACGGCCATCCGCGAGATCAAAATCCTTCGGCAGCTGATCCACCGCAGTGTTGTTAACATGAAGGAAATTGTCACAGACAAACAAGATGCACTGGATTTCAAGAAGGACAAAGGTAGTCTTTGCTGCAGGGTGTGGTGTCGCTTAGCCAAAGAGGTGATGCAACTCCGTGTGTTTGTTCTTAGTGTAAAACTAAAAATCTAAACTCTGGTCGTGGGTTTTTCTTCTGTGCGTTCCTCGTTGCTACGCAGCTCCAGCAGATTTGGCCCTAGATGAAAGGCTGGATTCCAGGTGAAATGAGTTGTCATGCTGCAGAGCAGAGGTAGAGACGGACTTAAAAGGCTGCGTTGCATTCCTCTAGAGTCACAAAGGAGCAGTCTCAAAAGAAAAAAAAAAAGAAGAAGCCTTTATAGGGTTACTTTTAATGCTGATTAGTGGCAACAAACTTACTAATAGCAGGGAAAGTTTTTTCTGTCCTCTCTCACTGTGGAAGAAGGGTGTTCTGGCATCCCACTGGCTTTTGTTGGGGGCCTTCTCCTCTGTGAGAGGAACAACTCAAACACCAGCTCAAGCCGTGCTTATCAGATTGTCTCCTCAACAAACTAGCTTTGGAAAAACCAAACAGATGGGTAAGCGTGACCAGGATTTCAAAGGAATCTCTTTTGGGAGTGTATTGTGATTTCAGATGTTCAACTTGATGCATTAGAGGGGCTGCTTAGTTGTTTTGGGGTTGGGTTGGTTTTTTTGCCCCCTTGAGGGGAAAAAAAAAATGGTCTAGGATGCCTAAGAAGCTGTAAATGTCACTAGACATAAATCAAACAGTGACAGGACACACTCAACAGTGCACAGAAAAGAGTATTTCAACAATTGAATCTGCTTCCATCCTCCTCTTTCTCTGCCTCTCCTCTCCTCTCTTAAATAATTTCTCTCTTTGATACCAGGTGCCTTTTACCTTGTGTTTGAGTACATGGACCATGACCTAATGGGGCTGCTAGAATCTGGCTTGGTACATTTCTCAGAGGACCATATCAAGTCTTTCATGAAACAGTTAATGGAGGGTCTGGATTATTGTCACAAGAAGAATTTCCTTCATCGCGACATTAAGTGCTCCAACATCTTACTGAACAACAGGTAACCTGAGGGTAGGCGCCGTTCTGTCCGAGCTCTCCCTGGGCTCGGCTGAGAGCACGCAGCTGTCCTCGCCTTGAGCGAGCTCGGGAGCAGGAGGTGTTGGTTTCTGGGTGGTTATAACTGAGCAGCGGTGTTCCTGGGTGCTGCTGAGAACACAGCTCCCGCTGGGCGGGCGAGCAGCCCCAAGGACCCGCCGCGTCGCCCGCTGCCGGTGCAGCCGCTGCTCCCTGCTCTGCAGCTCCTCACCCTTCGCTTTCTTTCGTGGGGACTGGATGTCAATGGGTCTCTGTGTGCTCTTGGTCTCCATGGTATTTTGGCAGAAACAGTGTTTGCTGGAAGTGCTTGTACACAGAGAACCGTTGAGGGTTAGGGTGGGAAGCAGCAGTTCTCCGCGCTCTCTTGTCGGTAGCAGGGTTTGGCAGTAACGTCCTTCGTCACAGAACACATATCAATTCCTCATTTGCTGTTAATTCTCAAGCCTTTATCTGCATACCCATAAGAAAACTTTGAGCCTGTGAGAATAATCCCGAGTGTAATTGCATCCCCATGTCTGGATACCCATCTAAAAAATTTCTCTGGGATGTTTTCTCTATCACAAACCTTTCCCAATGGGCCAAGACTGAATTACTGATTTATTTTTTTTCTTCTTCACTTCTTTGAAGCATTAAACAGGGTTTGAAAAAACTGAGACTGATACATCCACCAGTAATTCCTGCAAACACTGCTTTGTTCAGCCTCTCCTCTACGTGGGGGGATTTCCTTACCTGTTACCCCTCACAGCGTGTGAGCCCAGCTGCGATTCAAACCATTGCTGATTTTTTTTTTTTTTTTTTTTTTTTTTTTTTGTTGGCNGGTTTTCCAGGATGGTGTAAGAGGTATAAGGCAGCTCCAGCTGTCAGAAAAAATGTCCTCCTGGCTGGTATTAATAACCTCTCATTAGACAGACCAGCTGATAAGGAACCAAAGCATCCTGACTTGCTATGGGCCATGTTTTGCCTGCTGCTGCCTGGTGCAGGTCAGGGTTTTTGTGTCTTGGGTACCTACAACTTACCGTCTCATGTGCACAGACAGACCTGTGAAACCTCTGACATCTCATCACCTTTGTTTAAATTGGGCAGGTGCTGTCGAAGTCTAGACGCTTGAAAGCCCCCTGCTTCCATTTACGTGCCTAACTGCAGTTTGGAAGTGATAATCAGGGTTTGTAAGGGGTTTGTGGCTCCTGTCCTCAGTTTCTGTTTGTACCTTGCGTTCCAGCCGTCCGTACACGAATAAAGTCATTACGTTATGGTATCGACCTCCAGAACTGCTGCTAGGTGAGGAGCGTTACACACCAGCCATAGATGTGTGGAGCTGTGGGTAAGTGCCTGGTTTGGATCTTTGTCCTGGCTGGACTGTGACCCTCAGCACACGGGTGGTTCTGGTGGAAGGTGGTCTCTGGTTTGTCCTCGTTGCTGAGGCTGTACCTGTTCGGGCTGGGCAGAGTGTTGTGATAGTACAGGAATCCCTTCAAAATCCTGTGCTTTGAGGAGGTGGGTGTGTGTCACCTAACCAGAACTAGACCATCCAGTAAAATCTCCTAGAACAAGACTTTTCTTGGTGTTGACATGTGAGAGGGTAAAAAGTCTCCTCGCTGTTTGGAAACCAAACTGACCCTTCGCTAAAGATGGACCACTAGGATCAGAAGGGGTGACAAGCTCTATGCTGGTCGTGGCTTCAGTGAATGGTGTTAATGACCTAAGAGATTTCCTGTAACCTCTTCAGCTTGCTCAAAGTAGAGATTTCAGGTTTCTAGCAGTGTAGGGAACCTTGGGAACAGGAGTCTGGGCAGTTCAGCCACAAAGGTGGAACATTTTCTGAGTGGTTCAGAACCGGAGACTCAAGGATTCATCGGGCAGAAGTGGGGCTGGATTTTCCCAAAGTGGCTACAAACCAAACAAAGGTTTGTACAAGTTGGGCCCCGATAACTACTTCTGGAAACTCCGGCCCTGAGGTCCGGTTGCTGTGGAGTGTCCGGTGCCAAGTGAGCGGTGTTAGCCCCGTTCCAGCAGACAGGTGCCCGTATCGGCCCACAGCTATATCTGGCGCTGATTGTCACTCCTGTCGGCACGCTTAAGGGTAGATTTAAGGTCTGAATGAGTCAGAGCAGTCCCCTCCCTCCTCTTCTTTCCCTTCCAGCTGTACGTGTGTGTGCATACGAGGCTCTGTCCTGTGCTTGCCAGTGGCAGGCAGCACGTTGCCGGCAGCTTTGGGCCAGCACATATCTCAGCAACTTTACTGGGGGATAAATGGGCTGAATTTGGAGGAAAAGGAGGTGCTGGCTGGTTTTCTGCTCATGCCATTGACATGTCCTCCTGTCCCCGCGAGGAGTTAAAGCGTGGAGCCCGTGCCGTGTTCGCCAGCCGGCTGGTGGATGTTATTTCCCAGCTGCGCAGGACGGGGGGCTCTGTACACGTGGGTTCGTTTGTCGGTTCTCAACTACAAGCCCTGATGCAAATAATTCTCCTCGGGCAAAGCTGCTTCTGAGCAGAAATGCTGCAGTGTTCAGACGATCCTCCCAAGGGTTTGCTGTCGTGACCTCTTGCTTTTCCTCTTTCCAGCTGTATCCTCGGGGAACTGTTTACAAAGAAGCCTATTTTTCAAGCCAATCTGGAACTGGCTCAGCTTGAATTAATCAGGTAAAGCGTTGCACATGCATGCCTGTGAGAAGAGGTGCTGCAGAAACTGCTGGTGCACACAGCCTCTGTGTTAGAAGAGCTCTTTCTCTAATCCTCCTGCAAAACAGGACCAGCAGACGGCTGTGGCTGCAGAGGGTTAGGCGTTGAGGTGTCCGTGCCTGCCGTCAAGTGCGTGGCTGCTAACGTGTGCGCCCGCAGTAAACTTTGCTGTTGTTAGTTGAGTGCAAAAATCATGAACCTGAATTACATCTCGCACTGAAAATTCATTGTGTTGGGTGGTTTATAAACTCANATGAGCTCCTTTCTTAGTGTCCCCATAGTCCCTTCACTTGGGAGTCCCATCGTGGCCCAAGGGATGGTTTCCAGGATGGTGTAAGAGGTATAAGGCAGCTCCAGCTGTCAGAAAAAATGTCCTCCTGGCTGGTATTAATAACCTCTCATTAGACAGACCAGCTGATAAGAAACTAAAGCATCCTGGCTTGCAATGGGCCGTGTTTTGCCCTGCGATCCGTCACTGAGTGGTGGCAGCCTGGTGCAGGTCAGGGTTTTTCTGGCTTGGGTACCTACAACTTACTGTCTCGTGTGCACAGACAGACCTGTGAAATCTCTGACATCTCATCACCTTTGTTTAAATTGGGCAGGTGCTATTGAAGTCTAGACACTTGAAAGCCCACTGCTTCCACTTACGTGCCTAACTCTGCAGTTTGGAAGTGATAATTATGGTTTGTAAGGGGTTTGTGGCTCCTGTCCTCAGTTTCTGTTTGTACCTTGCGTTCCAGCCGTCCGTACACGAATAAAGTCATTACGTTATGGTATCGACCTCCAGAACTGCTGCTAGGTGAGGAGCGTTACACACCAGCCATAGATGTGTGGAGCTGTGGGTAAGTGCCTGGTTTGGATCTTTGTCCTGGCTGGACTGTGACCCTCAGCACACGGGTGGTTCTGGTGGAAGGTGGTCTCTGGTTTGTCCTCGTTGCTGAGGCTGTACCTGTTCGGGCTGGGCAGAGTGTTGTGATAGTACAGGAATCCCTTCAAAATCCTGTGCTTTGAGGAGGTGGGTGTGTGTCACCTAACCAGAACTAGACCATCCAGTAAAATCTCCTAGAACAAGACTTTTCTTGGTGTTGACATGTGAGAGGGTAAAAAGTCTCCTCGCTGTTTGGAAACCAAACTGACCCTTCGCTAAAGATGGACCACTAGGATCAGAAGGGGTGACAAGCTCTATGCTGGTCGTGGCTTCAGTGAATGGTGTTAATGACCTAAGAGATTTCCTGTAACCTCTTCAGCTTGCTCAAAGTAGAGATTTCAGGTTTCTAGCAGTGTAGGGAACCTTGGGAACAGGAGTCTGGGCAGTTCAGCCACAAAGGTGGAACATTTTCCGAGTGGTTCAGAACCGGAGACTCAAGGATTCATCGGGCAGAAGTGGGGCTGGATTTTCCCAAAGTGGCTACAAACCAAACAAAGGTTTGTACAAGTTGGGCCCCGATAACTACTTCTGGAAACTCCGGCCCTGAGGTCCAGTTGCTGTGGAGTGTCCAGTGCCAAGTGAGCGGCGTTAGCCCCGTTGCAGCAGACAGGTGCCCGTATCGGCCCACAGCTATATCTGGCCTGATTGTCACTCCTGTCGGCACGCTTAAGGGTAGATTTAAGGTCTGAATGAGTCAGAGCAGTCCCCTCCCTCCTCTTCTTTCCCTTCCAGCTGTACGTGTGTGTGCATACGAGGCTCTGTCCTGTGCTTGCCAGTGGCAGGCAGCACGTTGCCGGCAGCTTTGGGCCAGCACATATCTCAGCAACTTTACTGGGGGATAAATGGGCTGAATTTGGAGGAAAAGGAGGTGCTGGCTGGTTTTCTGCTCATGCCATTGACATGTCCTCCTGTCCCCGCGAGGAGTTAAAGCGTGGAGCCCGTGCCGTGTTCGCCAGCCGGCTGGTGGATGTTATTTCCCAGCTGCGCAGGACGGGGGGCTCTGTACACGTGGGTTCGTTTGTCGGTTCTCAACTACAAGCCCTGATGCAAATAATTCTCCTCGGGCAAAGCTGCTTCTGAGCAGAAATGCTGCAGTGTTCAGACGATCCTCCCAAGGGTTTGCTGTCGTGACCTCTTGCTTTTCCTCTTTCCAGCTGTATCCTCGGGGAACTGTTTACAAAGAAGCCTATTTTTCAAGCCAATCTGGAACTGGCTCAGCTTGAATTAATCAGGTAAAGCGTTGCACATGCATGCCTGTGAGAAGAGGTGCTGCAGAAACTGCTGGTGTACACAGCCTCTGTGTTAGAAGAGCTCTTTCTCTAATCCGCCTGCAAAACAGGACCAGCAGACGGCTGTGGCTGCGGAGGGTTAGGCGTTGAGGTGTCCGTGCCTGCCGTCAAGTGTGTGGCTGCTAACGTGTGCGCCCGCAGTAAACTTTGCTGTTGTTAGTTGAGTGCAAAAATCATGAACCTAAATTACATCTTGCACTGAAAATTCATTGTGTTGGGTGGTTTATAAACTCAAGCATTTTCCCTCTTCCTGATACCTCCTCTTTGACCTGAGGGTCTGTCTTTGACGCGTGCCCAGACCTAGGTTCTTAGTGTGCCGAGTTGCTTAGGAAGGAAACGTTTTCCGTTGGGTTGGTGACTCTTCTCCACCTGCTGGTCTCACACTCTGCTTTTCTGGTTCTCAGCCGGCTCTGCGGGAGCCCCTGTCCAGCGGTGTGGCCAGACGTCATCAAGTTGCCCTACTTCAACACTATGAAGCCGAAGAAGCAATACCGAAGACGCCTGCGTGAGGAGTTCTCCTTGTGAGTTTTGTTGGAGGAGAGGATGAGTGGCTACCTGGAGCTTATGGGCTGCTGTTAGCTTGTGCGACTCACCTGCGAGCCGTTGGTTCTAGTCTAGGGGTAAAGCAGTGCTTGTGCCTTTGGGGAGCCTTCTCCCATCTGTGTCAGGCTGGAATGGGGTCATGTCCCCATCCTAAATCATCTTGTGGGGTTTGTAACAGAGCTGTTCTTCCTAAATGGTAAAAATTAGACTGAAAACATTGCCGAGCTGATGCCGTTTTGTTGATGTCTGAGCTGCTGCATCGCTTCGAAATGAACGTTGACTGCGTGGATTTCTCTGGGGTTGTGGGTGGCTCCGAAAGGACGCTTCTCCCTGTTCAGATCAGCCGTTCACTCGGCCGTGTCTCCACCTCTCTCCGCAGCATTCCTTCGTCTGCTCTCGACCTGCTGGACCACATGCTGACGCTGGACCCCGGCAAGCGCTGCACGGCAGAACAGGCCCTGCAGAGTGACTTCCTTAAGGACGTTGACCTCAGCAAAATGGCCCCTCCAGAGTAAGTTCCAGCTGGCATCCTGCACCGTGGGCTCGCTGCTAACGAGCTTTGGGAAGGAGCCACTGGCTTGGCCTTGGGGTTTTGTTTTTTCAATCAGAATTGAGTTGTTATTTCTGGGTTTCTCAACCCTGCCTTTGCTTTTTTGTCGTCCTGCTGAGCAAATAGCTCTTCCTGGGCTGTTGCTTTGCTGCCTCATAACCGGCTGGTTTCATAAAGCTCGGGTTGGTGCTGGTAAGATGACCTAAAGCTCTGCTGGAAGCTCCCCAAGGACTGAGGGAGCACCTCCCTGTCCTCTGTGCCGTGGAGGACTGGCCACTGTTCGTGCTGCTGGTTAATTGACTACAAGAGCGGCTGCTGAGCAGTGTCGCGCTGTTCGCAGCTCTTCTCTCCCGCTCCAGTCAAGCCCGTTGTAAAGCTCCACGGCAGCTGCTTGGCGAGCAGGTACGGCAGCAGCTTCAGAGCCTCCTGGTCCCTTCGGAGTTACTGGGGACAGCTGCTTGCTGAAAGCCACCAGGCTCACAGCTTGGAGGACTTGTGTTCACTGGGGCTTGTGTGCGTTGGAGCTGACCCAGTCCGTTCAGGGATGAGATCTCGGTGCAAATTAAATGATTCACCTGCAATTATGATGCATTTCCTGGTCCTAGGAGTTGTCCCTTCTTGGTTTAATAGCACGGTTGCAGTCAGAGGAACGTCTGTGCTTCTCTGATGGCAATAATAACTTTCTGAGGATTAAATGGATTTTCTTGCCATCTTAACTGCTGAGTGTTGTTCTCTTCCAGCCTTCCCCACTGGCAGGATTGCCACGAGCTGTGGAGCAAGAAACGCCGACGGCAGCGGCAAAGCGGGATTGCAGTGGAGGAACCACCATTGTCAAAAGTTTCTCGGAAAGAAACTACCTCTGTTACAAGCACAGACACTGTGAAAAACAACAGCAGTCCTGTGCCCCCACAGCCTGCCCAGCTCCGAACAGAGACTGGTGCTGGAGACACAGTAGGTCAGTGCCCGTCTGGTCTGTAAAAGGCTCCTTCTGATGCCTCTCTGGTCTGGGTGTGGGAGATGAGGTCTGTTCTCAAGCCAGTCTGGTTCTCTCACCTCCAGTTCTGCAGAAAGGGCATTCCAGGCTCTTCCTAGCCTGACTTTTTTTTTTTTCCTCTCTGCTGTGAAAACTGTTGGCTGCAGAGTGTTCTGGCTGGTCTTCAGAAGTTGCTCACTGGTGAGCTGACTCTGAATTTGTTCTGTGCGCTGTGTTATTGGTTCCGAATCGTGCTTTCACAGGGAGTAGTGAGAGGGGTCGCTGAGGCCAGCAAGGTAACAGGCAACAGCTGCATAAAGGGTGTGCAAGTGAGCTGAGGTCTCATCTTGTTGATCAGCTTATGGAAAGATTGGGCTTGGGATGGAACAGGCTAGTGGCAAGAGTGAACATATTGCACGTTGCTTGTTGTGGGAAAGATCGCTGGTCCCGCAATTCTTTATGACCCAGGACTTGGGCAGTTTCCTAAACTCTGACCAACCTTCCGGTGTCTAGAGTGCAGTTGGAGGGGAGGTGTTTTGATTCCTGGGAGTGCAGAGATACACAAAGCTGCCCAGACGATGCCGATTGTTCTGTAGAAGCCTCACAGAAACCCAGCTAGGGGCTAAAGCTCCCTTTGTGTCAAATGTTGTGCTGACAAGTAGCAAGGAAGACAGTTCTTGCTCCAGGGAACGCACAATCCATGTGTTCAGTGAAACACGGCAGATGGACAAAAGATGGTGGTTGGATCAACTGCAGCTGAGAGAAGCGTGCGTCACGTTCTTGGTTGCCTTCCAGCAAGAGGAGCTTAATTTTAAGCTTCTAAAACCAAACCTTTGCACCCTTCTTCCCAAAAAGTTTGACTGCAAAGTCAATGTCAGTGTGCAGGGACAGCCTTGTCGCTTGTCACTCGGGAGGCTCCGCTCCTGCATGGTGCGAAGGGAGGTGATGCCGCTCGAGGGGTGTGTTTTAGACTAACCTGGATGCTGGCAGGTCAGGACAGGATCCTCTCATCCCAGGCCAGCTTTCAGGAAGGAATTGCCTCTGCTTGTCCTGATTTCTTTTGCTGCGTCAGTGGAACACGCCCTTCCTCTGTCCCGAGCAGCAGCTTAGCTCCGTCCCAGGGAACCAACCCTCCTGTGCAGGAGGGAATGTTCGACCCACAGAGTGCTGCAGAGACCTGGGGAGGGGCTGAGCTGCTTCGATTGCCGCTGCAGCGGGCTGAGGGTTCCCGATCTTCATCCCGCATCCTCAGCCTCGCTGCTGTGACACGTGGTGCAGCCGCTCACCGCTCTGATTCCCAGAATGGGGAGGTTCGGCTCAACTGAGCTGATTCCAAGGAGCAGCCAGGTGTGGGGTTCTGTTGGGGGGTTGGGGGGGCAGCAAAGCAGCTTCCCTCCCCTCTGGCTGCGGGAGCAGAGCCCATCTGCAGCTCGGTGAGTGCAGTGTTTGCGTGGTACCACGGGGTGCTGCTGCTGCTGCGCTGCTCGGAGCCCGGCGCGGGCTGCGGAGGGCACGCAGATGGTGGAAATCTGAGCAAACCGCCCTGGAATCCTCCTCCTGGAGCCTCTGTGCCTCCCCCCAGCTCAGGGACACAGAGAAGAGGGGTTCGTTGCTATGTGCAGTGTCACCGAGTACAAACCAAGGGGATGTGGCTTTGCGTAACCTCCCTGCGATGCTTCTTGTGTCTCCTGCAGGCCTTGGAGAAATCACCCAGCAGCTGAATCAGAGCGAGCTGGCTGTTCTGCTGAATCTGCTGCAGAGCCAGACTGACCTGAGCGTCCCGCAGATGGCCCAGCTGTTGAACGTACACTCTAACCCAGAGATGCAGCAGCAGCTGGAGGCTCTCAACCAGTCCATCAACGCTCTGGCGGAAGCCACGACTCAGCAGCAGGAGCCTCAGCCTGCAGCGGCCGCGGCGGCAGCGGAGGAAGCCATAGAAGAGCCACCCGCGGAGGCCCAGCTAGCGGAGGAGCAGGTGACTCCCGACCCAGGCAGCGCTCAGGGAGACATGCAGAACGTGTTGGCCGTTCTGCTCAGTCAGCTGATGAAGAGCCAGGAGCCTGTTCTGACCCTGGAGGAAAGCAACGGGGAGAAGAGCAGTGAGGAACGGGGGCCCAGGAAAGCCCCTGCGGTGCATCCGGAGGAAAGCGCAGGTAAATAATCACGAGCGTTGCTGGGAGGCCGTGCACCCGGCTGGGTGATTAAAGCCTTCCCCACGAGTGGCTCTAGTTTAACGGCGGCCAGGAGGAACCCTGACCTTCGAGTGCTGTGACGGGGGGGGTCAGGGCTGTGGAGGGGAGGAGGAGAGGCGCTGGGTGCGAGAATGTGATCAAGTCTCAGATTTTAAGACAGAGACACTGACCCACTCCTGCAGTGGGTGCTGGGCTGCTCAGGGGGTTTTAAAAACTGCAGAAAAGCCAAAATGCAAAAATACTTACTCCTCTGCTTCACATCTCCAAAGCGTGTGAAATCCATTAGTGAATGGGTCAGTGGAGATGAAAGGTTTTGGTTTTTTCCCAAAACAATGAAAGGGAAACTTGGAGAGTCAGATGTTCCTCTAACACCCCTAGAAATCAGTTTACACTGCCAGGTAGTTTTTTTGCACAAGATACTGGATCTCTGCAGAGTTTCCCATCTTCTTGTTTGTCCCAACTCTCTTTTTCCCCATTCCCTTCCTGCCCTCTCAAAAAAGAAAAAAAAGAGGCACAGAGATGGTTTTGAGGAATGTGAGAACTGCAGCGCTGGAGAGAGCTGGAAGGGAGGGATGGTGGCAGTTGTGTCCCTAAGGGACCCGCGCATCCGGCTTCGGTGTGCCTGGCCGTACGTAGGGTTGCCTTTAGGGTCCCGAAGTCCCGCGACTTCTGGAGCTGAGCGGCAGGGTTGGCTCTTGTAGAGCGAGCGAGGGTCGTGTTTGACAGCCCCGGCTGTCAGTGAGCTCTGGGATCTCCTTTCCGAAGGTGAGTGTAAATATCTCCATGTCTTCTGTTTCTGTTGATTTTTCTGAATTATTAGCGACATCCTGTGACGACCTCACCAAATTCTAGAAGCGCGTCCCGAGTATGTCTCAGACTCTCCGGGGAGCCTCTTTTGGCCCGATACCCAACTCCTCCGCAATGTAGCTGAACCTGCTGTGTTCTCGTGCCTTCAACACACCCGCCCACCACAAGCCAGTTGTGACCCTGCTTTATTTTTTTTTT
>VZTO01023329.1:22779-30279 GCA_013400615.1 Syrrhaptes paradoxus | reverse complement strand
GGTGACACGCGGGAGGGGACAGGCAGAAGGGTGGCCAGGTGGGCAAGAGGACACTTGGACAGTCACCAGTGGGTGGACAGACAGACGGACAGGTGACAGGGTGGCTTTCCTCGGCCACTAGCCATCAGCAGGGCCCGGGGGGAGACTCTGTCCCCATGTCCTCCGCTCTAGGGGGGGACAGACTGTGCTGTGACCCCTCCGTGGGCACCCACTGACCCCGGTGCCACGGGGACCCTCTGGGGACACGGGGCCGTGACCCGGGGGTGAGGCCAGGCACCCTGGGGACAGGGACGGGGACAGCGGCGGGTCCCCGGGACACCGACGGCCCCGGCAGGGAGTGTCCCCTCGGGGGGCTGCCACCGGGGACAACCCCAGCGCCGGGGATGGGCACGGAGCTCAGCCAATCCCGTGCCAGCGCTTGTCCTGCTGACCAATCACAGCCTTCCCCGCCCCTGTCCCCGCCCACCCTGGGGATATAAACCGGGCGGTGGCCGCCCCCGACCCCCCGGGGGGGTCCCCGTGCGAGTCCCTGTGTCCCTGTGTGGGTCCCCGAGGTCCCTCCGGGTAATTCCCCCGATGTCCCTCCCCCCAACGTGGCAGGGGATGGAGGCGGCAGGATCGGGCCCTGCCTGGCCGCGGGGGGGGGGCATGAGGGTGTCCCCAGCACCCCCCGCTGTGCCCGAGGGTCCCCGTCGGGGGGGACACAGCCCAGCGCTGCTGTCCCTGTCACCATCAGCCTCTGCGGGGCCACCGAGCTCCTGGGGGGTCACCAGTGTTCAATGGGGGGGGACATAGGGGGTGGGACCACCCTCTCTCTGCTTGTGGCTTTGAGGAGCCACCAGCCCCCCCCCCGACCCCGGGGACCTGCTTGTCCCAAAATCCGAGCCCCTCCCCACGGAGCAATGGGGAAACCGAGGCACGGCTCACCCGGGGCTGCCACAGGGCCAGGAAGCAAACCCCCCCCCCCACGGTCCCCCAGGACCCCCCCTTTGTCCCCACGAGCATCCCCGGGGCCTCACCTGCAACAAATCCCCCAGCGACGCCCCAAACGGGGGACACCCAGGGTGGGGTTGGGGGGGGGGGTGTGGGCTGGACCCCCCCAGCGCGGGGCGAAGGTCGGGTGAAGGGCGGCGGCAGGCGAAGGGGCGGCAGGGGGGGGGATGCTGCGGCGCACGGTGCCAGCTGTACCCGGAGAAAGGCAAATAATTCAGCGGCACCAACCGGAGAGGAGCCGGCGCGGCCGCGGCACGTGCCAACATACCAGCAGTAACGTCGGGAAATGGCTCCAGCGCGGGAGCGGGGAGCGGGGAGCGCGGCTTGGGCCCCCATCCAAAGGAGTTAATGTCCCACAGTATGATCGATTCGTTGTCAGATGTGATTTCGAACCGATACAAGATGAATGGCGTCATTTTCCGGCGCTCGTTTTCGGCAGAATTAAGAAGCCATTAGCTAACACAAATTTTTTTGGCAACTTTAATCAAAAAGCTCCGACGGACATTTTTGTAGCAAACGTTCCCCAAGGTATCGGTGAGGATGCAAATCACCTCCCCCTGCATCCTGCCCGGTGCTGCGGCCGCGGTGCTGCCGGTACCGGTGGCGGTGCCAACGCCGTGCCACCAGCTCCGGCAGCGAGAGGTGACACCGACGGGCGATTGTCACCGGAGCGAGGCAGCGGGATGCTCTGCCCAGCCTGCGGTGACGGCGAAGGTCTGGCATCACCCGTGTGATGAGCTGGGGGGTCTCGGCCGCGGGCAGGCGGCGGGGGCTTTGTGCCGGGGGGGCAGCGCCAGGCCCCCGCGCGGGGACTAGTCAAGGACAAACCGCGCACAAGCTGCTCCTGCCCGCGTGCCCGCAGGCGTGGGGCCGCCGTGCCAGCCCAGCCGTGGCCATTACGGCTGCACACGCCAGCTGCGGCCACACGATCCCCCTCGTCCCCGGGGAGGTCACAGAGGGGGGGTCTGGGCACCGTGCCACCGCCCGGGCACCGGGGCAGAGCCACAGCCCCCGGCAGCGCCCAGCGAGGGGTGATGGGGTCAGGCAGGGTGATGGGGAGGGTGATTTTGGGGACCGGTGGGTGAGCGCAGGGACCCCCCAGGGGGACCCCAGCCCTGAGGGCCCCCCCACGACCCCCTCCTAGGCTCTGGGGTAACCCAGGGCTGCTGCCAGCCCCGGCACCACGGCTGGCAGGGGACAAACTGGAGGGCAGAGAGGGGCCGCGGTGGCCCCCCCAGCCCAGCTTTCGCTGCCAGATCGCTGGATTTTAGGCACCGAATGGGGCTGAATTAGGATTATTATCACAGCTGCTCCAAATGGAATGAGTTTTGCTCTGGACTTGTTTGCTTCGCCGGGATTACGGCACAATCCGGCCGATCCGCCCGCCGCTAACTTGAGAAAAGCTTTAATTACTCTAATAAAGCGGACGCCGGGTTAATGTGATGATTCCGAAGGTGTGCTTTTCAATTACATTTAACAAAAAAGATTTATAGTCGGGTAAAATTTAATTAGGAGCGTGCAGGAGGGACGGGCCAGCGGGACACTGGCTGCCAGTGGTGGCCATGGGGACAGGACCTCAGCTCGGTCCCCAGCACTGCCACCGTGCCGGGGGGATGGATGAATCCCACCGGCCCCATCCCAGGGCGGAGGGTGATGGAGGGGGGCTCTGTCTGTGATGTGAAGCCACCCACACACTGTCCCCATCCCCTGCCTGTGTCCCCTCCAGCCCCCCAGCCATTCTGGGGGTGTTGGGTCCCCTCTGTCACACCTGGATTTGCCGTTTGGGGCCATTGGGATGCGCTTGAAGCGGATGGGACCCAGCTGCCAGCAGCAGCACGAGGACCAGGCTGCCGGGGGGAGCAGGGATGGGGCCAGGGGCCGTGGGAGGGGGCTGGGTGCTCCCGCCGCCCGGCACAGACCTCGGTGAGCCTGGTCGAGCCGGAGCTGCCAAGAGAAATGGGCAGCGGATGGGATGAACGCAGGCCAAGGCAGGGCTGGGATGCAGCCGCCGTAAATCAGGGTTTAAGTAGCAACAAAATGGACATTTCCCATATGAACCGAGGCACCGCCTGCCACGGAGAGGGGGGAGAGGGGGGCCAGGCAGGGCACGGGGCTGGGGGCACCGCTGTGGGGGTGGGCAGGGGGGTACCCCCCGGCTGGGGGCTCTGGGGATGGGTCTGGAGGGGAAGGGAAGGGAAGGGAAGGGAAGGGAAGGGAAGGGAAGGGGAGGGAAGGGAAGGGAAGGGAGGGGAGGGGAAGGGAAGGGAAGGGAAGGGGCACGGCTGCTGCGGGGGGCTCAGGTGGGCACCACCTGCTCTCCGCTGCTCCTGGCCAGGGCTGACGACCCCTTTTCAGCCTCCACTTCCTTCTGGCCTCTGCCTGCCCACCGCCACCATTCCCCACCTGCACCCTGGCTTTGGATAGGGGACAGAGCTCAGGGCTCGGCCCCATGCTGGCGGTGGGGCAGGGGGTAAATGGGGGGGGGCTGACCCCAGGGAGGGTCAGAGGGGTGCAGGAATCCCTGCACTGGGGCTTGGGGGACACGATGGGGACATGCGCAGCTCCGTGCACCCACCGCATTGGGACACTGTGTGTGCCGGGGGGGGAGCAGCCCCCGTCCTGCCCGGCCGGGCCAAGCACCCCCTCACCCCGCAGCCCCNGACCGCTGCCAACCCGACCCTCCCCGGCCACGGCCCCGGGGACCACCGGGACCCCCTTCACCCCCCCGTCGGGGCGGCATCCCGATGTCCCCAAAGCACAAAACCAGGGGCAACCCCTCCCGCTCCCCGTCCCCCACCCCCGACCCTCGGGCAGACCCCGACCCCCGGTCCCTGGGGTGGCAGCGGAGCCCCCCCCCAGCGCGGCGAAGGGCCGGGCGGCGGGAGGCTCCGTTTTTTGTGGTTTCTGGGATTTTGGCAGAAATCTGTCTTTAATTTAGCTGTCCGTATAAACCCGCGCTGTGTAATAACGAACAGATGCCGTGAAATTTAAACTGAAGCAATGACTCCTCCTCCCCCCCCCGCGGCTGGCACTCGCCGGTGGCAGCGGTGACCCGGAGCTGGCGCGTGCCCCGCGCCCCCACCGCGCTCCGCCGGGATGGGGGGGACCGGGGAGGGACAGGGAGGGACCGGGGGGGGGGGACATAAACCCACCCCCCATCTCATCCTGCCTGGAAATCGGGGGGGGCTCAGCCCCGGCAAAACACAGCCGCGACGTGCCCCTCCCCGGTGCTGGCACCGCTCCGGTCCCCTCCGGTCACCGGTAACGCCACCCCCGAGCCCTCCGAGGTGACTTTGATCCCACGATCACGCCAAACCCTGGCAGATCCCGGGGCCGCGGTACCACGATCCCACGGGCCGACCGGGCACCGCCGCCGTGTACCGGAGATTTGCAACGAATCCGTGCACGGGAACCGTGCACCAAAAGCTTCCCACCGGAGCTTCGCACCGGGGATTTTCCTCCGGAGCTTTGCACCGGCTGCGGGGCCGCATTGCGGGGCCCGGGGGTGCCGGTGCAACCGGGCGGGTTCCCGCATCCCTTCGCTTCGGGAGACAAAAATCCCGGGAATTGAACGGAAAATGCAGCCCCGGTACCGGGACTGGCACCCCCCCGGTACAGCCGGCCCCGGACCCGTCCCGGGAGCAGATGTCACCCTCCCCTGCAGCCCCCCGCAGCCCCATCCTCTCTACCGGGGCATCCGCCCTTCGCCAGCGCATCCCCGGGCCGCGGCCCCGGTGCCGCCGGTTGCGGGGGGAGGGACCGAAGGGCCACGGATCGCCCCCGCCCGGGCCCACGGAGCCCCCGCCCGCGACCCCTCCCCCGGGGGCCTTTTTCCCCGGAGACACGAGTCCGCTCCCGGGAGGACTCTCGGGCCGGAGCCGTCGGAAGAGGTTTCGCTGCCCGGCGGGGAGCGGCGGGCACCGGGGCCCGGCCAGGCTTGGGGTGGGGGTCTCGGGGGGTTCTCCGGGTCCCGCGGTGGCTCGACCGGTCCCGGTTCCCCGCCGCCCCCCTTCCCCGGCCCGGGCCCGGAACGTCGGGGCCGCTCTGGACCCGTTTTCCCCGTTTCCATGCCCCGGCCCGGGCTGGGGGCGCGGTCCGGACCCGAATTTGCCCAAATTTTCCCCAAAAGCCACGGAGGGGCGGTGGGGCGCGGGTCTCCCCGGCCTGTCCCGGGAGGAACCCGGGGGAATCTGTCCCCGTAGCTCCGGTTCTGCCCCAGCGCTCCCGGAACCGGCCCCGCTCGATCCCCGTGGCCGTGGGCAGCGGGAGCCCGGTCACGGAGCCTTCCCGGGGACCGGGGCCGTCGAGTGGGGATGAGCCCCGGTGCCGGGAACGGTGAACAAACCGACCCCCGTTCTCCTGGGGAGGCGGCGGGGCCCGGGAGCCCGTTCAGCACCGCCGGGGCGGACAGCTCCGCACCGGGCACCGGGAACTGGCACCGGGAATTGGCACCGGGAACCGCGACGGGGCTCCCGGGGCTCCAACGATCACCGGCACCGGAAACCAGCACCGGGAACCGGGCACTGGCACCGAGCCGGGGCTCCAACGGGCACCGGCACCAGGAACCGGCAACGAGCACTGCGCCGGGGATCACGGGGCTCCAGGCGACACTGGCACCGGGAACTGGCACCGGGAGCAGGCACCGGGAACCACACCAGGGGTCCAACGCGCAGCGGCACTGGCACTGGCACCAGGACCGGGCACCGGCACAGACACCGGGCACCGCGCCGGGGCTCCGATGGGCACCCGCACCGAGAACCAGCAACGGCACTGGGCACCGGGAGCTGACCGGGCACCGGGGCCGCCACAAACGAACCCGGCCTTGGCCACCGCCACAGGGGCAACCGTCACCGCGTCCTGGTGCCAGCTCCGGGCACCGTTCCCGAGCTCCCGGGGGACCGGAGCAGTGTCACCGCCGCGGCTTGCCCGTAACGGCGGGGCCGGGACCGAGCCGGGCCGCCGCTCGGGATCCCGGTGCCTTTATTGGCAACGGGGGGGGACACACACACACCGCCCCCCCGGTCCCGGGGGGGACACCGGTGGGGCAGAGCCGCGGTATATCAGCGCCGCCCCATCGCGGGCCGCGCACTCGAGCGCCGGGAGCGGCACCGGCACCGACGGGACGCACCGGGGGCGGCCCCGGGACCGGCGGGCACCGGCGGGGGGGGTTAGGACCAGTGCCCCCGGTGCCCCGAGAGCGGAAGGAAGGCGGCGAAGGCGGCGGGGTGAACATTGAATATTTATTAATCGCCGTCGAAGGACGCTCGGTAATTACAGGTTCGCTCGAATCGCACCGGCGGCGGCTCGTTAACGACCGACGGGATCTCGGCGGGGCCGCCCCCCGGCGGGGACCGGGCTGCGAGCGTCCAGCGGGGCCGGGGAGGGGGTGCCCCGGGATGGGGGGGAAGGGGGGGCCGATGCATGCAGTATCGCCGGGCCCCCCGGCCCCGCGCCCCCGCGCTCCGCCGAGCAACGTCCGCGGGAACCGGGGAAACGGGGGAGCGAGGAGCGGCTCCCGGCGCGGGGGGGGCTCTTGCATATCGTTGGCCATAAATATTTATTAATCGAAATGAAACGGAACGGAAACACGAAAAGCACTTCTGGTGTCGGACAGGCGGGTCCCCTTTGCTACAACGGTTTGTGGGTTTTTCTTTTTCTTTTTTTTTTCTTTTTTTTTTTTTCCGGATTTTTTTTTTTTTTGCAAAACTTTTTTTTTTTTTTTTTTTTTCCGGATTTTTTTTTTTTTTGCTAATCTTTTTTTTTTTTTTTTCGTTTTGAAAACATTTCTCAGAAATCCTCCTCCTCCTCCCTGGTCTCTAAAAATGCTGGTTTCTCGAAGGTGATGCGGGNAAAAAAAAAAAAAAAAAAAAAAAAAAAAAAAAAAGAAGGAAAAAAAATGTAAAAAAAGCGCGTTATCTCGGCTTCCCGGCGTCTCCCGACCGAAGGAATGCGGCAAACCGGGGCCAAGACCCCCGGCCCGGGCCCGGGCGCCGCGGGGGGGGCTCAGCCCTGCCAGCCCCCCCGGAGCCCCGCTTGCATAGCTGCGGGCTGCCCTCCTCCCCCCGGCCCCGGCTCCGCCAGCTCGGGAAAACCGGGGCGGCTCCGCGGGGCTGGGGAAATATTTTAATTTTTTTTGTCTTTTTAATTTTTTTCTTTTTTTTTTCTTTTTTTTTTTTTTTTTTTCCGTTTCAAGTTTTTTAAAACAGGTAAAAAACGTCCTGACACACGCGCTGCGAGAGGAGCTCCCGGGGCGGGGAGCGGGGCCGGGGCCCCCCCAAAGCAAAGTGCATCTCGGAGCGTCCGCCGGGCCGGGCCTCTTGCATAGATAGAGATGTGGGGTCCTCCCCGCGCCTCTTATTGCTTCGGAAAGTTTCCTCTCGCTCCCACGGGCCGGGGCAGCGGCTGTCCAATGCCGGGGGGCTGGGGGGGCTTGGAGGGAAAGGGGGGTCACGGCGGTGGAGGGGAAGGAACGGCCCAAAATGGGGTGGGGAGGGAAGGAAAAAAAAA